>JAGDQP010012700.1:0-49606 GCA_022664845.1 Lepisma saccharinum
TTAAATCATAAGATATCTTCTAATATATTTCTAAATTACGAACTACCACGTGATAGAACTGTTGTTTTTTAAAAGAATTACCTCTTTCTTTGTGTAAAAAAATGTGGGTTTTTACATCCGACAATCGTATCATTTTTAATGAATGCTAGTGAAGTATTTTTCAAGAACTTAAAAGCACATGAATTAATAGTGCTCGTTACTGCCATCTGTTAACAATTTAACGTACTTGTAGGCCGTGAATATATTGAATAGTTTTAATATGTCATTGTAAAAATGATAATAAAAGCCTGTAAGAAACAAAAAAGTAAATTGAAACTTTTACATTGAAGTTACTTTTGCGTTTTGTGAAGTAAAATAAAACACGGCCTTTGATAGGATTCGCACAGCCTTAGGTGAAAGTATAAAAAATTAATAGTTGCATGCGCTAACCAACTGAGCTAAATTGACAAGACGTCAACAGTTGCACGAACTAGCGATAAGAAGAGCATTACAAGTTAAGACTGTTCCCTGTCTATATTTCGAGCAATTTCTGTTATTAAAAACATATTTTGGTATTTTAACTTATTGAAGTGTGTTTTGCAGATTTGTACACTAATTCGTTAAGTGATGATATGCATGTTCCATCTCTTTCTCGTTTTTTCGTCTTCAAACTTCTGAATAAGGAACGTAACATACCGAGGAGCATATAGCTTTGGAAATAGTACGGACTGACTACGTAAACCAATCAGAGAATGATTTTCGTTGTATGACGTAGGAGATAATTCTCAGTATTTCATGCTATATTTCTACGTAACGGAAAACCGTAGCGCTGAAATTTCAAAAACATCATATGTTATTTAATCTGATGTACACAAACAAATTGTAAAATATATAAAGACGGGGAAAACGGAAATGTCCATTAAAAATCATATCAGGATAATGTATAACTTATCCCTTTTGATAGAATCGTATTCTTTATTAAAATCAATGAATAGCTGATGAACCGTTCCATTGTATTCCCATTTCTTCTCTAAAATATGTCTCAAGCAAAAATCTGGTCCAACGTGGATCTATTTCTTCTAAATCCACATTGGTGATCTCCAATTATTTCATCTACGTATACATTTAGGCGTGTCACAAGAATATTACTTAATACCTTGTAACAGGTTGGAAGTAACGAGATTGCGCGATAATTATTAAAGTCCGATTTATCACCTTTTTTGTAAATTGGAACTATTATTGAGGTTTTCCATTCCTTTGGGAGCTCATCCTTTCTCCATATAGCACCTATCAATTTATGTAGCTCCGTGATTAGTGGCGTTCCTACTGCTTTAATTAACTCGGCTGGAATATTGTCTATTCTTGGTGATTTGAAGCTTTCTAATATCTTTACCGACATTTCGATCTCGATCTCGTTAGTTTCGGGAATCCACGGTTCTGTGGTATGGATTTCAAATTCCATTCTTTGTTCCCCGTTGTGTACATTAAGATGTTAGTCGAAATAACTTTTTCACACATCGACAATTTTAGTGGGATCCGCCTGAAAATATCCATGTTCATTTCTAATCATTGCTAAACTCAGCTGGAAACCTATTCTTAACTAGTTTACACCTTTGTATAGATCTCGTATCTTATTTGTGTTCCCCCTTTCCTCTATCTCCTGAATCTTCTGCCTTAGATATTCTCGCTTTTTGTTTCTGAACTCGCGTGTGGCGTTTCGTTTCGCGTTACTGTAGTGGTTGGTATTTGCTTCACTTTTATTACTTAGTCATCGATGACTTGCTTGTTTTCGTTCCTCATGAAGTTTAAGGCATTCTTCATCAAACCAAGGTTTGTTTTTCTGTTGTCTCTTCCCACCTACGCGTTCTTTCGCTGCGCTCTTAATTGTTTAACTAATTGCCTCCCACATCTTACTTACATGAATTTCATTATTATTGTCATCATTATTATTATTAGTCGAGTCGGCTAAGATTTCGAACCTATTTGAGAGTTCGAGTTGGTAATCTGCTTTTATGCTCGGATCATTTAATCGTTTCGCTTCAAATTTCAGTTGTTTTTTACCCTTTGTCTTCTCTATTTGCGATGCATAACTTTTCCCTCACCTTCCGCTCCTCTGTTCGACCTAACATCCATTAGGTTAGTGTGTCTTCGTCGGTCTACTAATACGTGATCGATCTGGTTGAGAGTTTTGCCATTCGGAGATACCCATGTGTATTTGTGTTCAAAGTACGTACTCTTTGCCAGTAGATTTTTCGAAATCGCCAAACTTATCAGTCTTTCTCCATTGTTGTTGGTCTCTTCGTGAAGGCTTTATTTGCCTATAGTAGGTCTATATTTTTCTTCCCTCCGTATCTTTGCATTGAAATCACCCAACACAATTTTTGAATTATACTTCGTCATTCGGTCAGTCTTTCTAGCTCATCGTAGAGTATATCTTTGTCGTTATCAGTAGCCACCTCGGTCGGAGCATAGATGTTTAATAAAACCGTGTTTTCCATCGAGTACGTATCGTAACGTACGATAGCCTTTCGTTTACGAACTCTATATTCTGAACCGCCTGAAGGATACTGTTCTTAATGAGAAATCCTTTTCTTAAATTGTGAGACTGCGTTCTCCCGTAGTAGAAAGTGTACTTGACCTGTCGGATGCTATCTTGATCCTCTCACGGAACTTCTTTTATCGCTAATATGTCTAGCTCGTACTTCTCGGTCTCGCGTACCGCCAACTGAAAAGCACCCGTTTGGTGTAATTTTCGTACGTTCCACGTTCCTATTCTAAGGTCTTTCTTAATCGTGTTCTTGGAGCCCCCTGAAGCAGTCCCAGCCCGGAGATCCGAATGAGGGACTATTTTACCTCCGGAATATTTTACCCCAGTAGAATCCATGAACCATCTGTTACTATTTCTTGACATGTTTTAGCGGTGTAGAGTTGTCAGCTCTACGACCTCGCAGTAAAGGTAGACATTCAAGATGTCGCCCTCTTTCCATCTCTGATCTTTGCCAATGTCCTTCATCTTCAGCGTCAGGGTGGTAATGGCGATGCTGCTTCCCCTGACCATGATATTTTTTCTTCGGGGTTATCTTCCCCTAGCCTTTGTAGATCCCTCTACTAACTGCAAGGCAGCAGTACTGGTTTTGGTCCGCCGCGGAATATTTCTGGTACCAACCATATCTGGTCCGCATTTCTCTATCCGCCACCTGGGGAGGCGCGTGAAAGAGACCAGTTACTTCAGCAAGGAAAATAATGTTTATACATGTGAAAATTTATAATGGAATAGTAAGTCAATGTTGATAATTAAATGTTGTTCTCCTCTAACATTTTATAAAGGATATTGTAGTTTCTAAAATTTTGTATATGAAAATGATTTTAAAACTAAATAGTAAAGAGTTTTTATCTATTATTTATTCGAGTATGATTTTGAATTGAACATTGTTTTATTAAGATTTCAGTTGAATAAAGTTTATTTTAATATCATTGATCAAGCTAATTTAAGTAAGCATTCATTTGAATTGAACAGTATGTTTTCATTTATCTGTAATGTCTTTCTAAAAGGATAATACTAACGTATTGTTTTTATAATTTTAGCATTATGAGTGGATTGATGAGTACAGTTGATACTTTAGTGGCAGCTGATGCTGAGGTGGGGAATGGGGACTAGGAGATAATGATTGACACCTGAAGGCAGGTATGTAATTACGCAGTGAATGGCTGTTATCCTACTATATCCTATCTGTTTCACTTCATCGAGAAACTTTGTGAGCAATCCAGGGGGACTGGAAACATGTATAAATGCATTTTGGCTGCGTGTGAAAGCAAGGAAGATATGGTTAATTTAGGTATAGGGAGATTTTTCACTACAGATGAAATTGTGCTGATTAGGCTGGCACCATTATTCTAGCTTAGTAGATAAAGTGGATGAGGAAGGAGAGAGAGTAGTTGACCCGGTTGTGGCTATGTTCTAGGGTTACTAGCTCATGTGGAGAGTGGTGATTCATTGATTTATGTTCGTCTGAACGAAGTTGAATCTCTGACCATCACTCCTCGCAGAAGGTCTCTCCCTCCTTTCCCATTCACTGTAGCTTCTAATATAGATAATGGTTTCAGCCAATCTACTTCAGTTGTTACTTGTTCTAGTGCTTGCACTACCACCACCACCCCATTAGCAAACACAATTACTTGTGATCTTTCTGAATTCCACCGTATATTGTACCACGACTGGAATCTGTTCACCTACCATATATTCTTCCTCGGCACTCATGCAACAACCACCACCACCATCAGTACGTGCCCCTACCTTCAACACATCTACGGATGAACCTCTTCCCTCTAGCTCTACCTATCCTCTTCCCACCACTTCTCTTACTCTTATTTGCCAAGTAAGTCATTTGCTCCTGATATTCCTAATAGCAGCCATGCAGACTCTCACAGCGTTGATAGGCTAAGTTTGAATGGGGAAAACATCAACCCTGTGAGAGTGGATATTTAATTCCAAGTACATCATGTTTTGGAACTGTCACCGAGGGGAGGGGATGATATATGCAATGAAATTTTTGATTTTTCGAAGGGGATATTTTTAAAATATTGCAGAACTAGAAAAGGAATATGGGAGACAATGGATGGTTGAGAATGCCTATCCCCAGCTGCATGGAACAGGGGATAATATATTTGAAGTGATATCCCGCAGAAATAGAGAATTTACGTGGGGTAGAGATTACCTCAGGTGTTGGAGAGCCGGGTAGAATTTTAAACCTCGAACAATCTGTTGAGACCCTGTTAAATTTCTCGCTTGAACAGATATTGTCGAATGTGGACCAGGATAGCTATGAGGGATTATCCATCGACAGTTCAAACGACACCCTCGACACCCGACACATTTATATTCCTTGGAAATAACGTCCGTATATGACAGTTGAGAATATTCTTTCCACTTTGTTAAATATTTTTAATTCCAACGAGGTAGTTCTCCTTGGTGAGAGAATGCCGATCAAATGTCATATTGCGGACCCGATACGTGGGCAGGGTAGCATGAACGACAAAAAATATATCTCCATGGAGGAGTACTAGGAAAACCATATCATTCCCGTTCCGAGCTTCCCTGGCGATCGGGAGTATGATTGTCTCGCGCAAGCACTTTTTCTGGCTCGAACTAGAGCACCACAGGCAAAACAGTCAAGGCATAATGCATTCTACATGCGTAATACACCAAAGTTTTGGATGAAGAAAGTTAAAGACCTATGTAAAGCTTCAGATGTTGAGTTGAAAGGGAAAAATGAAGGGGATATTGAGGAGTTGGACAAGTTCCAAGCTCTTTTTGGCGATCATTACCAAATTGTTTTATATGTACGTAATTCATTGACAAGGGATTTTACTATTTGGTATCGAGGGTAGAGTGCTATTTCTAGTAAGAAACTATTCCTCTTTTATAAAAACCAGCAATACGTAATCATTTCATGTATAAAATGATGCAATCCTTTCTGAATAAAAAAGGGTATTGTTCAGATTGTCTTAACCCCTATAATGAACGATATCAACATAGGTGTGAGTATAAATGTGAAATGTGTGAGGAGAGACATATTATTAGGGATTATGATGATCAAGAGAGTAATATTCAATGTAAGGATTGTTTGAGAACATTTCCTACTATTTCATGCTATCGCATTCATAGTATAAAAAGAGAATGATAGGCCTGTATGTTACTATGTGAAACCTTGCCCAAAGGGTGGAGTTAATATCGATCCTCGCCGTCGTAAAAGTAAAAATGTTCACGTTCTTGGGGAACTTTATTGTAATATACGTCTGACACATGTTGAACCGACACACTTCTGTTTCGTTAAGAAGTTACAGAAGAAGCCTATTAAACATTTCTTGTACGTTGTTTTCGATGTAGAAACTCAACTACTAGCAAAGAACGAAAAGAGAGAAAGTGAACATTGTCCAAACTTAATTTGTGGTTCTCATCGGTCATCAATGTAAGGACAAGGAAGTGGAGATTAAATGTATTGTATGTGATAATGCAGAAGGTGATCGAGACTGTGTTTTATGACATGCAACAACTTATCATCAAATTCTTTAATTAAGGTCCAAAGTTTGAAAGAGTGGTGGAAATTACACATCCCGTTTTCATTTTTTACTAGTTGCAAGGGATCTTAACGAAAAACAGTACTTTTCCCCTAATATTATTGCACGGGGTCAGAAAATTATTCAATTATCAGTCGGGAATATTTCTTTTAAGGACAACTTTTTGTTTTCAGGGGAAAAGTTATCAAAATTACCGAAACCATGGGATTACAAGAAGGACTCAAGAAGGGCGACTTCCCCTTCTTATTTAATACCAAAAGTAACGAGAACTATGATTGACCATGGCCTATTATCGATTTTTATAACCTGGATTCCAAATTCGAGGAAGAAGGGAAGGCTCTTCGAGAGTGGTATGATACCGTGAACGATAAGATGTTCAACATGCAGAAAGAAATGCTTGAGTATTCATGCATTCATTCGCACGCAAGCTGTGATTAAGTTTTCGAATCTGATCGAAGAGAAACTGGTGTTATTCAATGTTTTCTCGAGACCTATACTATAGGTGCCTGTGCAATGCAATGTTTCAGGTCTTTATACCTACCATAGAATACCATCCCCGTCATTTCTCCAAACGGGTCCCAATACGGCAGTGATTTTAGTTAAAAGTCTTGAAAATGAAACAGGAAGCGAGTGGCTTTCCCTCCGAATGTAAGACTGAGGAGCAAAAAGAGTCTTACATTGGAGACTATCCTGAACATGAAGGAATAACGCTCGAGTATGATAAAATCAATTATAATGCTGGAATAAGGTATACCGCGAAACTATTTTTAAATTCTCTGTGTGGGAAGTAGGGCAGAGAACAGATTTACCTACGACCAGGGTTGTATCCGATGCCCACTCATCTTTAGAAATCATTAGAGCGTTGCTTTTACACGTTCAATCCGTTGTTCCTATTGGGCAAAGTAAACTCTTAGTAAACTCCTATTGGGTAAAGTAAACATTTAAGGATTCTGAAAATGTTAGTAGACATTAATGCTTTTATATTATCCTGCGCCAGGCTTAGATTATATGAATTAATGGAGGCTGTTGAAATTGAATTTCTACTATATAGTCACACTGAGTCTATCGTGTATGTGGAAAAAAGGAATCAACCTCTCAGGTTACTTACTGGAAATTATTTGGGTGAATTAACTGATGAGCCCGAACTGTGGTGGATATTCGGAAATTCGTAGACTTGGGACCGAAAAATTATAGTTTTAAAGGAAAAATATTGAGGGAAGATGAAGAAAAGTTTAGGCATAATTGTATGATTAGAGGCATTAGTTTAAGTGAAACGGCGCGAAAGGTTATCAATTTTGATCATTTTCATAATTTAATGAAGGAAAAATATGAAAAGAAAATTGTGACTAACGGAAATACGATGAGAAGGTATTACTTTCCTCTACAAGATTGTAAGCAGACCTGAGCACAAGACACAAAATAGTAAATATTAAAAAAATATAAAATGAGAAGGGTGATTTTGATACACTGCCTTACAATTTTAAACGACGGAAAATTTGATAGTTGACTACTTTTTCATGTAAGTATGTGTGTGTGTGTGTGTGTTCCCCTCAGGATGATATAATAGGAAATGTTTTTAGATAATTGTTTCATTTCGTATCAAGATGTTTCAATTTCAACACCCTTGTACTATGATAATCAGCGGACCATCCCTTTCAGAGAAAACTACTTTTGTTAGAAAATTGCTACAATATAGGAATAAAATGTTCAGTACCCACTTCATAGAAATTGTTTGGTGCTATGGTGCGGTAGTGATAAATCTTCTAACATCCCTTAGTAATATACGCTTTATTAGAGGAATACCACATATAAATAATTCTAAAATTCAGTCCAACTCTTTAATTATTTTAGACGATTTAATGAATGAAACAAATGGAGACGTTAGTTGTTTGTTTGCGAAATAAGCTCATTATAAACACTTATGTTATCTTTATAGTTCTAACTTATTTCCTAAAGGTAAAGATTCTCGAGACATTTCTTTAAATAGTCACTATATCGTATTTTTTAAAATTCCACGAGATAAATTACAAATTCAACATTTTGCACGTCAAATTATGCCTCATCATAGTAAGGGTGTTGAAGAGGTTTTTGAAAAAGTTACTGCGAAACCGCATTTATATTTAGTTTTTGATAATAAAAAATCCATGATGCTTTGCGAATTAGAACAAAATACTTTTCCAGGCGAAACTATGCATGTGTACATACATGAAAAGCATGCGAATACCTCAATTTCTCTCTAATTATTATTAGGATGTCAAACTTAAGACATCATTGCAATGAGCTCCGTGTTCTTTGCACGTGTAAGGGAAAAAGCGTAAAATATTACTTCTACATGCATCTGGTAACATAATGCGAAGTGTTGCTCAACTTGGTAAAAGCCTTTTAAAGGGTAACATAAAACTCTCTCATCATCATGAACAAAGACTACGTCGTCATAAAAAGACGTTACGTGCTCTCTCTCTCTCAAGTTAAAAAAGTAAACGTAAACTTTTAATGCAAATGGGTGGAGCATTATTACCTTTATTAGTAGGGCCTATTTTAAGTGCTGTGACTGGAAATTTATTTAGAAGTTAACATGTCTCACTCACAATTTGAAAAAATGATACTCATTCCCCAAGATACTTCTAGTCAACTTTTTTCTTCAATGAAATCTAGCGTTTCTCAGCAAGAACGTGTAGATCAAGATATGTCTTATATTTTAAACCGGACTAATGTTTCAGTAGAACCAAAATGGAAATTATATCAACAAGCACTACATCGATACATGGAACATACTTCCTCAGCTCAAAAGCATATCGCAATACCCATTTTTGATCAGGAACGAACTAGTACTAAATCATTACCTTTATTTTAATTAATTTTAAAATCAATGCGAAAAACGTTAGTGAGAAAAACATCAACATCATTAAATCTATTGCTCAGTTCAAATCGTATCATTTCGGATCAGAGTGTTGTAGTAAGCATTGATAAAAGCGTACTCCCAGGATCAAATATATTGATCTCATACATGGCGTTATTCGAAAAAGGACGTCAAAACATCCTGCAGGGCTTGATGTGTGTAGGTCATTTCTTCGAGATATTAATGTTCCTAATAAATTATCAACTTTCAATTTTGTGCTTGTGCTGCTGGTAGTATTGTTCCTTTCATTTCTCAAAGGAAAAGAAGCAGAGGACGAAAAATATTATTTCCGAAAAAAAGTAGTAAACGTAATAATAATAATAATTTTAAAAATATTTTTCAAATATATATAAACTACAAGTTTAAGATAGTTAATTGCTGGTTCTGTATAGATGTTTTTTAATCACGTTAAGCGAATTTATTTTTAATTTTTAGTGATATAATTGTGATTTAATGGTGTATGTGTTTCCACTCTTGACTTTCTACATGCTCTGAGGTGTTTGGTGATACTTCATAGTTCAGAGACGCTGGTCGGCGCTAGAAATTTTTTTTCGTGTCATATTGACTCCGTTTCATCCTTCAGAGCGTTTCGATATAGTGCGAATTTTTCTTCTGGTGTGGTGTCTTGCCTTACATGAGTGATGTGTTAATCGACATGGATTCGCTCCTATTGGATGCGATTATGTTCACTTCATGTTTTGTGTCATGTTGAAGAAAATAAATTTCAGTTATTGTTCGTTAAAGATTTTGAATTCTTCAACAATAGCAATATCTACCAAGTTTAAACATAAATCATTTTAACAATTAAATAACAATGAATAATCAAGTCCATCATATGTGCTGCACTTCTGATGGAGTCAGTTTTAATTCCAGGGATTATTTCTGCTCAAAATGTGATAAATACTTTCTGAATTACGTAGAGTACTAATGACGCAAAACGGTAAATGTCATAATGACACTACCAAGGAAAAGAGAGCATCTGTGCCTAGCGCTAAATATTGTTCACCCAATCAAATTTCCTTTGCTCATGACTTGATTTGAGGTAGCAGTATTCCAGGTCAAAGTTCTAAAGTGGTTGATAGTTTGGGAAGGCTTAAGTCGTTAGTGCCTATTCTGCGAAGAGTTCTTCGAGGAGCAAGAAATGCTATGGCTGAGGCTCTTATTGAAATTCTTCAGAAGATTGTAACATCTAATAATATGGAACACTGGATCGAACTTTTATTCTTCCCATACATCACTCTCAACATCCCTTCAAAATCCGCAAAAATCTCTAATCTCACTACATGGGTGAAACAGAGAATTCAACTTTGGTATAGTAGTTCTTATGATGATATAACTAATCAAATGACTGTCATGCCCAATAAATACAAACATAATAAAACTGTTAACAAATCATCCAAAGATGTCTTGATAAAGCATATTGAGAACAAACTTTCTGTAGGCGACATGCATGGTGCTGTCAGACTTCTAATTTCTGAAGACAGCTTCGCTCCATCAGACCCCACCATTTTCAGGGCCTTAAAAGGAAAACATCTTTCGCACTCTTATGCATTTGCTCCTCGTAACTTAATAGATCATAATATTGATGTCAGTAAAGTTACGTCCAACGAGTTACTTAAGGCGCTTACATTATTCCATACTGGTTCAGCTGGAGGGATAGACAGCATGCGTCCCTCATTCCTCAAAGATTTAATACTTTAAATATTCAAGACTCTAAAGATCGTCTTACCAAGGTTATTTGTGATTTTCTTTCTATGATCTTATCAGGAGAAGTGCTCATAGCAATAAGGCTACTTTTCTTCGGGGCATCTTTTATAGCACTGAAAAAGAAATGTGGAGGCATTAGACCAAACGCTATAGGGAACACATGGAGAAGACTTCCTTCTAAAATTATATGAGGAAGAATTAAAAATAAGCTAATTCAGCACCTTTCTCCACACCAACTTGAAGTAGGCATTGAACATGGAGCAGAAGCTGCTGCACATACTGCACACATATATTATTCATACCCTCACCAGAAGCCTAAAGCCTTCCTTAAGATTGACTTCAAAAATGCTTTCAATGAAATAGACAGGCAAGCAGTGCTCACAGTTGTCAAGGATAATTTTCCTTCTATCTATCCATATGTTTCAAAGTTATGCTCAAGCCAGCTATTTATTTTATGGTAAGGATATCATATTATATCAAAGAGGAGTACAGCAGAGGCCCTTTAGGACCTGCATTATTTGCAATGACTCTTCAACCTATTGTCAATAATATCAACACCGACTTGAATACTTGAGTTCTCATGGGGATTCTGAGATTGAGACTTGCTCTTGAACTTGGTCATTATTAATTGGATCATTCTTGCCCGAACTCGATACTAGATCAATGCAATTTACATGGGATGAACCCATTATCAAATCACACCTCTCCTTTTTATTTCAGACTGCAGAAAACTTAAAAGACAAAGCCAGAATAATTGCCGCGTCTTCATTCGAAGCAGGAGCTTGGTTCAAAGGCCTACCTTCACCCCCTCTCGTCCTTCTCCTCAGTAATGAAAGTTTCCGAATAGCAGTTGGATATCGCCTGGGTGCAGATATTTGTGAAAGTAACAAATGTCAGGCATGTAAAAATGAAGTAAATAAAAAAGGATTACATGGTCTTTCTTGTTTTAAAAGCGCATGTAGATATCCTCGTCACTCGAATGTTAATCACATTATAATGAGAACACTAATCTCAGCTGGCATTCCTGCAGTACGAGAACCAATTGGATGTAGCAGAACAGACGGTAAAAGACCAGATGGGATGACTCTGTTACCCTGGAAGAGGCAAACCGTTAACTTTTAACTTCACTTACTCAGACATGTTCGCTCCTTACAACCTCCCATTTCCCTCAATCCAGGCGGGAACTATCACCAGTCGAAAAGAAGCGGAAAAAAGAAGAAAATATAATAATCTTGCACAGAAGTATTATTTCATACCCATTGCTATCGAATCCAGTGGTTCATGGGAAAAGAACGCTTCAACTTCATAAAAGAAATAGGTAAGCGTATCACAGAATCATCTGGTGATGGTAGAGCAAGCACCTTAATTATCCAAAGAATAAGCATGGCAATTCAAAGAGGTAATGTAGCTTCAATCCAGGGAGCCATACCCAAAGGCAAGGAATTAGCATACCGTTGTTGCAGATGACATGTTTCCTGAAGGAGCTGGACCATACATGGAGACGGAAGAGGTAGGAGGTTCTGATGGCCTGTTTAGGTTATTGGCGGCAAATGAAAAACCAGCTCATACAGACTTTTCAATGATTTCGAAGACACAGTTGATGACGATCTGCAGTGATTGTGATGGTGACCTCCGAATCTTCTGAACTTAATTTCTTCGCCAGAAATTATGTTTCTATATATTTTATATTTTTTATTAATTAAGTATATTTTATGCACTTAATTATCTAAGTAATTAAAACAACGAAGGCACAAATTTACATTTTTGCATCCAATACTGTTGTTTAAGAAAAAATAATAATAAGACTTAAAATGAGGAATTCATATATATGTAAAACTCAACTTCGAAATATATTTTAATGCATAATCTGCTTGATGGAGAATGGCCAGTTACTTTATGTACACAAATGTATTTATAAATACAAGTTTAAAGTATGTCACTATCAAAGTTGTTGTATGCAGATTCAAACCAACATCTCTCGTAATTATTTCTAAATCACTGCGAAAGACTGGTTTACAAAGAAAGAAAATTAAACACTGTTTAGCTTCACAAGATACATATACTATGCATGCCCTTGTTAATAAAAATTTTCCACGGAAACAATATTATGTAAGCGGTAAAAATGAACTTTTACAATTGGATTTAGCTGATATGCAAAACGTAGCAACATATAATGATGGTCATAAATATATTTTATGTTTTGTTGATGCATTTAGTAGATTTGAAACTTGTATTGCGGTAAAAAATAAAACAGGTCCAGTTATGGTTAGATCAATTGAAAAAGGTGTCGTACGCCTCTCCTTGATTGTCAAACTGATTTAGAAACAGAATTTTATAATCAACATGTAAAACGTGTTTTCGAAAAGTATCAGATTAACCATTATAGTGTACATTCTGAAATGAAGGCTGCAATCGTAGAAAGGTTTATTCGAACTTTGAAAGAAAAAATTTACAAGCATTTTACTTCTGAAAACATGTATCGTTACATTAATGTTCTTGACGATCTTGTACATGGTTACAATCACACTGTACATTCCACAATTAATATTGCTCCTATAGAAGTTAATGAAGATAATACAAATCAAGTATGGGAAACATTATATTGAAAGCGAAAACGTGTTCAAAGTAAATGTAAATCTCAAAACGTGGATTATGTTCGTATTAAATATAAACACAATTTAGAAAAGGGATATTTACCAAAATAGTCTCGGGAAATATTATTGTAGATCGTTGTATTCAAAGTACACCACTAACATACAAAATTGAAGATTGGAATGGGGACGTCATCAAAGTAAACTTTAGCACACAACAATTGCACGCGGTTTTTATGGGAAAAATAAAACATTCTTAATTGAAAAGGTATTAAGACGTAGAAAAGGTTGGGTATATGTGAAATGGTTAGGATATCACCCAAGTATGAAATCATGAGTTAAAGAGAAATCTCTTCAGTCATCATGATGATGTCTTCTGAAGAACAAGATGAATTTACGTGACATTACCATCAAATGTGGTTAGTAATATTTTTGAAAATAAAACTCTATCTTATACCACAAAATTATGTCAAGCCATTTATTTACAAGGAAATTGGGTCGTAGGGCTAAGTAGTGTTTGTATACTATGGAGTTTTTATAATATTCAAAAGGATGAACAAGTAGTTCTTCATATGAATGGTAAAAGTGAAATGCACTATGAAGTTAATTTTATCGTGGATATTATGATTTAATTTCCCACATTGTTTCATCACCCGATCTTATAATAAAGCATACTAAACCAAATCAAGGAAATTCTCGTTTAGAAGACCTACATGATCGAGTATTACAAACTAGTATTGATAATAAAAAATATGCAGCAAGTGATGATACTTACATTATAATTGAAAATATACAAAAGGAAGATCATGCTGATACTAGTGAAAAAGATAATATTTTTTTCATTTTACTATGATAAAGATAAAAATCAACTTTTCATGAAATATAAACGAGATTATCGAAAACAGTATGTTGTCTGAATGACTGGTAGTTTACAGAATTTGTTAGTATTTTCAAAATATCCATATGTACAAATAACTTGCGTACATTTTCAACCGAAATCAGAAAAACGAAAACCCATGTTTACTAATGTTAGTGCATCATTTCAATGTATTATCGATTATAATATTCCTTCTGAAATTAATGTCCGTGTTGACATTGTGAAAGATCAATCTATCCTTGGTAAACTCCTTCGTAAAATTAGTATCTATGAGTATGAATATGTTAAAATTTATTCTTTTGTATTTGACCGTCCACACTATGTTAAAATAGAAAAGAAATACTTTGAGACTCCTCTACATGTGGACTTAAAAGTGAAGATTTAGAAAACTTACCATTTCAATTTAGTACTTCGAACATTACACTTCACTTTAAGCGGAAGAAATGATTTCGGAAAGTACGGATGATAGCTTTTACATTACACTTAGTTCGAATGCTAGTACAAATACATATAGTAATAATCATACATCACATTTTTTAAATATCTTAAATCATCGTATTCTTCTTAATAATTCATCCCGGAAGGTAGGACATAGTGAAATTCATATCCCCCTTAACTTGCTATAATGAAACTGAAGGTCAAAATATTATGTGGTATCAAACAGTAGATGGTGATAATGTAATATATAAAATATCGCCAGGATATTACTATTTTATACTATCATTGTTAGAGATTATGAATAAAATCAGTCCGACCTTAATTTACTTTGATTTTTCAAATTCTGTTACTATTAAAACGAATGCAAACATTAAATCACTTCATCTTTCACCCACACTTGCTTTACGGTTAGGTTTCGAACTGGGTATTAATCTATTAAAATCAAAACGAGCTCAAAAACAGCATTACATTGACATTGGGTATCCACACCAAGTATTTGTATACACTGACCTTATGCAACAACAATTTCCAGGTGATACAAAGCACCCTTACTACGAATTGTAGCCACGTCTGATAGTAGTCACGGTAAAGTACAGACAATAACATTTCAGAATGTACATTACTTTCCTTTAAGTAAATTTTCATTTGACACAATTGAAATACTACTAAAGGACCATGCAGGACGAAATATCTCATTCCCATCTGGAACATTGAGCATAACACTTCACATTCAACAGCACTCGTCAAAATGAAATTCGCTGGAACTGTTTATTTTGCTGGACCAGTTTATTAGCCTGGACATGGATTAGGGCGATTATTTCGTGGTCTCTTTCGATTTGCTATGCCACTTATTATTCAATGAGCTAGAGCACTTTGTTGAGAATGCAAGTTCCAGAAGATGTATTAGAAAATAGTCCATTTAAAAATCAGTTAAAAGTAGAGTTCACCCGGTGGGTTAATCTTTAAGAACAAAAGCGGAAAATAAAATTAATCAGTTACTCAGTGGTAGTGGTAGACGACGGGCGCGTAAACGTAAAGCTCTTCTTCTTCTTCCTAAACGTATTGGACCACCAATTACTAACAAAAGGAAGAAGAAAAAGAAGAAGACAATATCTTATCGTGAAAGGGATATTTTAGTTAGGTGATAAAATGTCTTTCCTTTCAGCATTTAGTAAAGAGTGCTGTGTTAATGAATTTGATTTACAAACTGTCCCCCATGACTCAAACTGCTATTGGGTCTTCTCGTATGCAAGATTATCATCCTATTTCTATACTTACTTCAGAGGGCTCCATTGCATTTGTGATTCCGGGGATGTTGGAGAATATATTCATCCTGCATACTTGTACTTGTATGTACGTTGTAAAATAACAAAAGTTAACGGTGATAACTTAAAAGTATATCAACCAGCAGAAGGCGGTCAACCAGCAGTACAAGCTGATGTTGTAGCACCAGTAAATAGCTTCCTTCATTCTATGTTCAGTCAAGTCAATGTATATTTATACAATAAATTAATTTCTCCCTCTTCCGGGTCATATGCTATTCGAGCTTTCTTCGAATCAATATTTAATTACTCTGAAATGCTTCGAGAACTCATCTCACATGTGCGTTATGGCATAAAGATACTGCTGGACAATTTAATACTCTTGATGAAAATAATGCTGGTTTTCGTAAAAGAATGCAAATCGCTAGTGGGAGTGCTCCTTTTGAAATGTTTGGACGTATCTTTACAGATATTGCCAACTTAGATTGTATACTTCCAAATAAAGTAAGTTTGTATATAAAACTGTTTCGTAATAAAGATTCATTTTGCTTAATGGCTGCTGACAATTCCAACTTTAAAGTTGTCTTACAAGAAGTTGTATTATATGCACGTTGTCTTACTATTTCTGTTGACTTGTCTCTTCACTTTAATTCTTACGTGGAAAAAAATACTGCAATATTACCACTCACTAGATTGGAAACACGAATCATTACTATTCCTCAAAATGTAACTTAATTTAATATTGATAATTTATTTTTCGGTTGTGAACCGAAAAACCTTGTCATTAGATTCGTAGCAAATTCAGGAATGAATGGTAAATATCATGTGAACCCTCTCCATTTTGAACATTTCAATCTCAACAAATTGCAGGATCAAGTAGGCTCTAAATTTTATCCACCCACTAAACTAACCTCCGATTTTGCAAGAGAATTATTCATTCAAAGTTATTTCACCCTGTTTTCTGGTACTGGGATCTTTCATCAAAATGCTGCTGATACGATTACTTCTCATGATTTTGCACATGGTTATACCATTTTCCTATTTATTCTATCTCCTACAGAAAGTATTGATGATTGTACTTGGAATGTTGTAAGAGACTCTCCTGTTAATATAAAAGATATCCTTTAGTCAAGCACTAGTACAGTCTGTATCATGTATTGTGTATGCTCAATTTGATTCGATTATTGAAATGGATAAAAATAGAAACGTTTATACGGATGGTACATTTTAATTTAGATCTCAAACAGTCACGATGAGGGTTATGGTACACTTCTCTGCTATCACAAGTGGTGAAAATGACGAGGAAGAACACGAAAGGTTAGTTTTGAAAGAACTTGTTATTATAAATCCTGACTTAGATTGTTCACAAAGTTGGATTTTAAAACCTCCATTCCCCTACTCCCACTTGAAACAGCCTTACGATTGCATAAGTATTATCTCTCTCAAAAGCTCTATGGTCTCCACTGGAACGATGGTGATACCCCGTACAGTGAAGTTAAAAGTGTGATTACCAAATATACTCAACACAGTTGTGTTGCACGCTTTCGGGAAAACGAGACTTTTTTCTCGAATCTATGCTTGGTAAAAGTGTAATGAACCTACAAGAAGAATTTAAGTGTCCTCACTTTGCTCAGTTGGCATATCCCTGAAGACAGTGTGTTCATTATTTGCATCGATTCTCCTATTTTCGATGTGCAGTGAAAGAAGGATGGACTTATGCAAATTATATCAAATTTTATGAACTTGGTTCATTAGTGTTTTTAGTCAGAATAAGTATGTATATGTATCTAGTCCTATAACAAACAATGTGGACGGACCAGCTGTTGAAAGTGATTTTACGTGATTGTTTATCTGCAAGTGTACTTACTGGTATTTATGCTATTAATTCATTACCTGTTCCTGTAAGTTTCCAGCAGCATTGACTGTTAATTTAAGTTCTTACTCAAGTGGAGTAAGTCATTTGACTGCAATTTATATTAACGAAAATGCAAGTTTTTTTATTTTGATACCTTTGCAAGACCACCTCCTAAGCAAATTTTAACGTTCTTAAAACGAAATTTTTATTATATCAATATAATAAAATTCAGGTTCAAGATAATACATCCACCCTTTGTGCATTATTTTGTATAGTCTTTATTTACGTAAGGAGGTTAATATCATACCAAAATTAAATACTGTTCATTTGAAAAAAATGATACAATTTTAGTAAAATATATTAAACAAATCATAAACAAAAAACAAGCTACATTGTAAATAGAAATGTATACTACTCATCTTCATTTTAAAGAAAATAAATTTGTTTATATAATTTAAACCTTTTTGTTATCATTTATCCTGATTTGAAATGAAAAACAAATTCATAGATTATTCTTGAAGAGTAAGTAAAGTGGTTTTTTGATAAAAACAAATTTCACATGCTTCTTCTTACATTTGCATGGCTGATAAGGTATTTACAAGATTTCTTGGTTTCTCAATGTTCATCGAATGCTGTAGTTGCAAACAGTATCTTAATGCATACGCATTCACCTCGACAGCGTCATGAAAAGTACATTTTGACCTACCAATGTTCAAATTTAATGTTTTCAGGGCAGGACATTCCTTTTCACTTAGATGATTCACACTTTCCAAGTGAAATAGTTTTTTAATCCACTGTACTTTTTCAAGTCGTTTACAAAAGAATGTAGCTTCACTTCAACACATCTGAAAAAATTATTCTGCGAAGATGTGAAACGCTGGATCCATATGCTGTGTCCTACTGTAAATCGTGAAAGTTTTCTGTTAACCATTGCACTTGTTTTTGATAACCTACTCCTACTTCTGTAATCTCACATGGCAGTTCTACTAAACAGTGGAATAAAAGACTACAATCACACGCTACAATACAAAATTATCTCATAATAAACTCATTTGCAGAGATTTTAAATCATTGCATATCTATAATGTACTGTTCTGAAGACACACTTTGACACTGATCTACTGAAAATTGTTCATGAATCACATCGGGTATGAGTGGAGCAATGAATTCAGTATTATGAACTAATTCTCTACAAGATTTGAAAAAAGTATTGATGGAAATATTTACATGACCCAGTCGATTGAAAATTTCATAGTACTCCAAAACGTTTCATGGTGATTCGCTTCATTCAAGAAATGTTTTGAAAGTATTTTACCTGTATTCCAAACATATATAGTTATTTTGAAGAATCTTTAAGTTACAGCCACTACAAGTAATTGGACTGGCCATTAAATATCTACGAAAAGTTTGTAAAACACATGAGTCCACAACAAAAATACCACCATAAAATACACAATAGTCTGACATTTTTCACTTGTTCCTTTTACACTACTTTAAAGTATCACTCGATCTTTTCCTTTACGATCCTTATGATGGAACAAATCAATAGCACCTTTCATATGAACTTTTACCACCTTCCAAAGCCCATATTTCATATTTCGCAAAATTGTTTCATCATCACCAACTTTACTCAGTTCAGGATGACCTCCCTTATAGATAGCGTACAGTTCTTTCTCAGTTGAAGGTGTTATGATCACTCTCCACACACATTTACGAAAATGTTTTTCAATTTCTTCACCACTTACTTGCTCATTTGGCTTGATATATCCTAAACAAATATGCCCAGTTTGGTTATTTTCCTCATTAAAACACCCTTCACGGATCGATGAACTTCTAGGATTCCACTGATGCGAGGCTTCTCGAATACACTTTTCATCTACCCACTTGAACTTGCATTTGCACTTAGCACTTTTCACTACTACTCGAGATCATCCTGCTATTTTCACTACTACTGGTATTGGTCCTGCTGCTGCTGCTGTTGTTGTTGGTCCTCCTAGTAGTGGTGGAGCTATTCCTACTGCTGCGGCTGCTTTTGATAGTACAGATGATGAAGACTGCTTTACTCCACCATTTTCAGAACACAAACGCTTCTTAACAGGATATTCGGCTCCCTCCAACACACGCTGCTTTGTCTTTGTATTCTTCTTTGGAGCTAATGATGAATATACCACACTAATATCATCAGCCTCCATCTTTCTTTTTGGCACTAGCGAGCAATAGACTTCCTGAATATCGTCGTCTTCTTCCTCTTTTACGAATGAAAAGGAAGATAATAATGATCGCGAAGTTCGTTCAGTCTTTGCTTTAGACTTTAACAAACTGCATATTGTACTGTCTTTATCTTCTTCCTGATATGTGCTATCCAGTAACTCCAATGTATCGTCAAGCTTCTCCACATCCTCTACTCCTAAGTCAACAGGACGTATTACACTTTGCTGCTGCTCTGCCATGGCTTAAGCTCAATTCTCTGTATAATGAGACCTGAACACTACTGCCCTCTATTTATTCTTAACTTTTATCTAACGTCAATACTCAAGTCCTATTTTGCCTCGCCGTCAATAAAATCCTGCCCTCAAATAACAAGTCTTATCTTCCCTCCCCGTCAATGATCTCGTGACGTCAAATAACAAGTCCTATCTTGCATCCCCGTCAATAACCGCGTGACGTCAGATAACAAGATCTATCTTGCCTCCCCGTCAATGTGGGAACGTCGCACTCAACATCTGGCAACAACGCAGTTCAATAACCTCCGTCACGTGATGGGAATTTCTAGGCGCCATCTTGGATGACGTTATCACTTTTTCCCGCCAAAATACCCCCGTACTCTGTTACAAACACTTCGACCACGTGGCGCTTGCCCCCGCCATCTAGGCAACCATCAATTCTCCGCCGTTGTGTCCCTATATCTACTATGATAGAAATAACCAGGAGAGACAGGAAGACAAATGAATAGATTCGATTACAAACAAAGGTAGAGGATTTAATCAAGACTGCGAAGAAGATCAAGTGGAGATGGGCCGGTCACATAGCTAGACGAACAAATGGAAGGTGGACGACAAATGTACTACATTGGATTCCTAGATAAAAGGAACGACTGAGACGACGTGCAAATGCTAGATGGGTAGATGAATTCAACCGTTTTTCAGGCGCTACATGGATGAGGATAGCAGCAGACCGTGATGTGGAAAGAAATAAGGAAGCCTTCATACAGCAGTGGATAGAAAAGAGCCGAATATGATGATGATGATGATAATTATACGCGCATTTATGTGCAAAACAATTTTTTTACGGAAACCCGTAGAATTTTTCTAAGAGGTATTCAGGTAATTATTTATATGAAATAACCTCGAAATTAAATACAATATCATATAATTAAAAATGCGAAAATTACCTCTGATTAAATAAACAAGTACAGCTGTACAATAATAAGACAAGTGTTTTATAGTATTTAAAAGCTAATGGTGCGCTTTTCTTGTTGCTGAGATCTTCATTCCAATCGCTATAATCCAGAGTACATGTAACGTTGTTTTCTGTAGATAGAAGAGCGAGGGCTGACAGCCGATCTTGGGTTCCTTAGACAAGTCTGGATCAGCTTCAACTTAGTTCCTCTCGGCAGACGCAACAGAAACGGGAATCTTGTTTATCATTTTCAGTGTAATATAATTGTTCGAGTAGACTTCACAAAGCCCGATTTTACTATAGTTGTTTTCACCAAAAAATGCAAAAAATTGGATAAGTTCTAAAACGTGGCATCTATTCAATGAACTCTATGGCCAAGTTACTGTGATGTAATCAACAAATTTCAATTCGAAAATAGACAAAACGCAGTAAACAAGCAGTAAGATTGCTAATTTATTTGTGTATGATCTTGAACTACAACCACAGTATTTTGGGTGAGCCCAGGCAGATAAAACTACAAAGGAATTATCGGCATTGCAGGGTCCCTCTGAGCGTGGGGCCCTGGGCGGCTGCCCGGTTCGCCCGTACCTAGGGCCGCCTGTGATTCCAGACACAAATATAAAGCATTTTATTTGTTCGAAATCCTACATACAAAATATAAGAACAAAAGGCCATACAGGGATTTAAAAGAAATAGTTTCAAATGGGTTGACATTCAGTTACGACCTAAGGTCGTTACTAGTTTAAGAAATGTCGCTCGATTAACACTCTTCCGGGGCAAGAGATGGAGAAGAGAGTAACAAAGGTCTTAGTCTAAGTAGCATTAAAAATAGCTGGTGTTTTGGTGCTGGTTCAAACTCTGCTCACGATGCTACCCTAGAGATCAACTTATGACTCGGTTATTCCAATGAAAATCTCATTTACAGTGACGGATTGAGGAGTTTGAAGTAGAGGCGTTCGAAAGCCTGTAAGCAGTTCCAGAGTTACTTGGATTCCAGAATTTTCCGTTATTTTGAAATACTGACTTTCCGAAATTCCAGGATTCCGAAATACCGGCATTCCGTCTTTCCGAAATACCGACATTCCGTCTTTCCGGAATTCAGGCATTCCGAAATTCTGGAATTATGAGGGCCACGGTAGCTCAAAGTTAAAGCTCTCAACTGTAGTGGTTGGGGACGTCGGTTTTATCCCTGCTCATGCTATGTAGGTTTTGTGGTAGACAAACACCGTATGCGTCAGCTTTCTCGGGGTTATCCTACTTTTTCATTCCACGCATAGAATTATAAAATCTCCAATAATAATTCCATCATCATCGATCCCGTCTGAGCCAAAGTTGCCTAAAGCCTTTAGGCTATAAATCTTATAATTAAATTCAAATTCAAAATCTGAAGTTACGCGGTGAAAATCTTTACGAAATTACGGAATCGCAAAAATGGGCATTCCGATTCCGAAATCATGATTTCCATTCCGTAATATTCAGGAATTCCGAACATCCCAAGTTGAACCCGAATTCCAGTATAATGCTCTCACACTTCAACTGGACCATCATGTTCAGTAAAGTATTCATATAATAATACTATGTTTGCGTTGAGGTTCTCTTTCACAGGAACCGAACACCCAGTACTTTCAGGCTTTTGAGGAGAAGACTGGAATGGTACATAAATTGCAGGCCTGGCCTCTGCGTTCTCCCCAACTTACTTGGTAGTTGTGATTCTTTGCCGAACGTCATCTTTCATATGTTATGCTATAAGTACCAGCTTGGCACAAAAAAATAAATACAGTAAAATTAAATAGATTTTAATTGCAGAATGTTAACTCGTTCGGGAGTTCGCACCATTTAAGATTTTAAGACCAATTTCTACCCGTGGATAATTTGCTAGGAGGGGAGATTTTTAATGATTGTAATCTCGAGACTTCTCAAACGGTAGGGAATTGCTGATTATCGCTGCCGAACTTATTGAAAATCGAGCACAGGACGAGCATTTGCCCCGATTTTCATTCCAAAATTTTCGCGTACTGGGATACCCCCAGAGTTGAAACTGGGTCACTTTTAGTTACGTGGTGACATGTCTGACCCGAACTTAGGTGACCCGTATACCCGGTCCGAAACTTAACCCGATTGACCCGGTCTGGGAAACAATAATACGGGAGTTTAGGTGTCGTATTTTTCGCGCTCTAGGGGTAGCATGTTCGGTCCTGCTGATGTTGACTCCTGAAAGAAACACTGTTCAAACGGAAGGAAATAATTAAAAACTTTATTTTGTCCTCCAAGTGTAAGCCATAGCGCTGTTACCGAACATTAAATTTATTTTATCATTGTTCTCCGAGTTACTGGGTCTAATTCGGGTCACCGGGTCAGACCGGGTCCAAAGACCAGACCCGGTTACCTGGTTGAAATCTTGACCCGAACGACCCGGTGACCCGTTTCAGCTCTGCCCTTTAGGTCTACTCTCCCATAATGCCTAACAACAATTTAGAAATATATAGTCTAACCATCTAAAAGCAGCAATAGAGTACAAGTGGGCTATTCCGATCGATTTCGGAGGGTGGGTGATTCCAATCTAAAGCAATAACTTGGCGACAAATACTGCCATCTGACAGAGATTGAATACAACATCAGTTTAGAGTGGAGTGACCATCTTCAGTGATGTGTAGGTTTGAGCTTACATTATTTCGGGGTCAGGAGCAATTGACAGTAAGTATGACCTTGTAGAACGTGGAGTTACATTTTTAGAATCACTGTTTGGAAGTAATTTGTGAACACATATTCCTTGTGACACGAGTGGGAGTAATATATTCGAAAACATATATCCTTGCGTGAACAATGTGCAATATGAGGCATGACGCAATTCCGGATTCAGTGTTGCCAACCCAGTGTTCAAAATTATCTATCAATTTCGGTCGATTCCAATCGCATTTTTGCGGGTGATTTTGATCGCGTGTAATACGTAGTTCGTACAATTGCTCTCTTGAAATAGGGTATTCCATCATAAGTAGTACACGCTGAACTTATTTTTCTCGATGTAGATGGGAATGTATATCCAGATAAAAGAAAAACGTTTGAGTGACGACGATATGAAGGAAGCCCTTGAAGCCGTATGGGGTGGCTTGGCATTGAAGGCAGCTGCCAGGAGGTTCCATATTCCTTATACCACCCTCCAGAATAGATTTGCAGAAGCAATGGGTCGTAAACAGAGAAAACGTGAAAATGCTGGGGCTATGCAAGTTTTTACAGCTGATCAAGAGAAAACGTTGAAAGAACGCATAATCAGGTTGGCAAAGTTCGGGTGTGGTCTTACAAGAAAGGACATAATTAAAGCTGCATATGCTTTTGCAGAAGCTAATAACATCACTAACATATTCAGTGCGGCAAAACAAATGGCGGGAAAAGACTGGCTGCAAGCGTTTTTGACCCGTCATCCTGACTTGACCGTTCGTAAACCACAGGATTTATCGGAAGCTCGATGTGCTGGATTGAACAAAGAAATAATAGACCGATATTTCGCTCTCCTGAAAGAACTGTTGAACTTTCCTCAATTGATATACAGCTGTGGCGAAACTGGTATCCCATTAAATAATCCGACACGGCCCATAGTAACTCTAAGCAGGTAGTATCTAGAACATGTGCGGAAAAGGGGGAAAATGTTACAATTTTAGCATGTGTGCAAATGTCGCTGGAAATTTCATCCCTTCCTTTGTTATATTAAATGGGAAGAAACGTTCTAGTGTTGGATGGACACGTGAGGACATAGTATCATGAAGGCTGTGTGGGATCTAAGAGGGAAAAGCAATTTATTTGCGGTAAATGTCGAATCTAAAAACTTCCTTGACATTCGATGATTATGTTCTCCTCCAAATTATAGCACAGCTACGTCTATTAATAGCACATTACATATTGCATTTGTTTACATGTTCTATGCTATCATTTCCATTTCTTGTGTGTTCGTTGCTACCACTTTCATTACTTGTATGTTCTGTGATATTTCCATGTAGTACGCTTAATATTAAATACAGTAACCTGGCATTTCTCGTTTTGTTTATCGCGATCGAAATCACCCATATACGTGTCGGAATCACCTGCCTATGGTGGGTATTTCCGATCGACAACAGGCATTTACAAATTTATATATGTATAATATGTGGCGTGCGCTCTTACCCATTACTCTATCGAGAATTTTGGAGGACATATCAACGTAACCCATTGTCATTTGTTTTTCTAAATTGCGTTCGTTATATTCAGCTGAGAGCTGTTTGTACCCAAATCGATCGGAATAGCCCACTTGTACTCTATATAAATAAATAAGATAAATGCAAATAAAGAAGATTTTTTAAAATTTCTTTAAGATTTTGGACATAGCACTCCAAACTGGTTCTCGGGACGAGCGTAAGCCAAAGTGCTGTTACCGTCCAGACAATTAATTTTATCTTATCCAAATCGGTTCTGATTTGTTTCCAATTCTTTCTCACTAAACACTACAAGAAAAACTGAACTTGGAAATAAGAACAAGAGAGCAAGCCACAGGGTAAAATATCTTCGTGAGGTTTAAAATAGAGGAAGAGGGAAGGAAGGAAGTTTTCCTTTCTGTTATGGTTGTAAATCATTCGGAACTTCCCCTCTCCCGTGCTCAACAACTGAATCTGGGAAAATATTTGTAGCAACTAAATCAGTGAATTACAAAAGGCGATTCAAAATTACTTGTATGTTCCCATGTTGGTAAATTATACCACCGCTTAGGTCATTTAAAAAGAGGAAAAATCTTTTTGAAAATTTTTCGTAAAATGCATCCGTTTTAAGCTAGAGTCGTGCAAAATTATCGCAACATTGTCAGAAATGACCTCGTATCCCCACAAATAATGACTCGAGACGTGTATGTTATAATAATCGCAATTGAACTTCTAGCCAACATATCTATTTCTGCAAATTTTAGGACTTGACTGTTATTTATGGCCTTCAGGCCTCTATGGCCCAGGCTGGAAAAGGATGGGGGAAGGAGTCGTCCAAGGCCTAATTTGAAGATACCATCCCCGCATTTCCCTGGTGTAACTGAGGAAACCCTAGAAGAACTCAGCCAGAATGGCCGGTCCCCGGTTTTGAACTCACGACCTCCCGCATGCGAAGGCAATGCTCTACCAACTGGGCTTATGGACTACTGCCTATATTTAGAATAGTTTAAAAATAATATAGAATTTGACACATACAGCTTCGCAAGAGATGTATTTCTAAAAGTAACATTTTGTATATGTTTTGACCGTGTCTGTGGGTACGTCGTGACCTAGACCCTAATTGTTTTTTTTAAATATTGATCCCTTTATATAATATGAGTGCAGTTTTCGATTTGTGATAATTTACGAAGGGGGACACAAACACTAGTGGTTGCTGGTAAGTTGCAACATACTACCTGCTTGGGTAGCTATACGAAGATTTTATCCCTGGTTGGAATAATATTCGGAATCAACAACCGGGAATGCAAATCTTTCGCACCAGGGAACATTCCCGGCATCCCCCACGGCCAATCGAACACTGCATGAATGCCACAGTAAATGCTGTTAACTCAGTGTCTTCACAGAAACAAAGTATGCATAAGTATGAAGCAGATACCTTTCAGGCCTTAATGCAGAAATTAAATAAATACAAACGAGCGTCCGTAACTCAGTAGATAGAGCCTTGGCTTCGCATTCGGGAGGTCGTGAGTTAGAAATCCGTGGCCGGCCATGCTGAGGCCATATTTCGCCCAGGATGCGAAATCGTCTTATTTTAAGTGAAACCAAGTATGTGACCTTCCTAGTAAAATTCAGGAACTGAATGTCGGGTTGGTTTCCAAAGTTGTATTTACTTCAACTTAATTTTTTATTTATGTCCCTCAGTCACTTCAGAAACATTCCAGGATGTCACCTTCCAATTAGGCCCTGGATGACTTCTTTCCTTACCATATCCTGCCCTGAGACAGAGTCGACTGAGGGCCATAATTAAAAATTTAAATTGAAGTAAATACAACTTTGAAAACCAACCCGACATTCAGTTCCTGTATTTTACTAGGAAGGTCAAATACTTGGTTTCACTTAGAACAAGACGATTTCGCATCCTGTGCGCAATTAGTTACCACACACTGTAATGTACGCGTAATATAACGTAATTGCGAAACTGTCTCTTTTGCAGTGAAACCAAGTACGTGAGGTTCCTAGTGACATAAAGGAGTTAAATGACTGTATGCACGGTAGTTTTGATAGATGATAAATGTTGGGGTATGCGAAAAAAACTAAATATTTTAACATTCCACAGTCGCACGTATTCATACGAAGTTGAAGCAAACTGCCTTAACTGTTCTCACATGATGTACATATACAAGTCCTAGGAAACGCATTTTGTTACCAGGGAAATGGTGAAACTTTAGATGTTCTCAAGTGAGAAAAACTTGGGGGTTGTTTAATGCATCAGCGCACCATTTTTGGAGATGATAATTAGACTTTCAATCTACAGTATTTTGAGCTATGCGTGAAAATGTGCTTTTGTTAAAGTATAGTTACCATGGAAAATATACAACTGTTTGAAAAATAAAGCTTGAATACGTTCTAACGGAACAACCACTATCACAGTGCAAAAACTAGTGTCCATTGGTCCAGAAACCTCGGATGAAACGTATGTCAAGAGAACTACAAAGTGTACGTATAGGAAGTGAGTTACTAATGTTCGTCCCATGATCCAGGCGGTAACGTCGAGGGCTACGAGTCGAAAATGGAAGGGTAAGCGGGTTCGAGGCCCACGGCCGATCATCATAGCTGAGGTTTTACAGGGTTTTCCTCTTTCATCAAACGAATGTCCGGATGGCACACTGACTAAGGATCTGACTGTCATCTTTTCAATGCTTGCACGACTATATCCCGTCTTGAGCGGCTGATGCCTTAAAGCCATAAAAAACTAAGTTCGTTCAGTTCAATTACGTTCATATTTCTTGAAGTAAACACAGACTGTAAAAAAGGAAGCTACTGATCTGATTTCTGCATAAAATGTGGGAATTTGTCGGCAAATGATGGGACGAATTATAATATTTAATTTTGGGTCGGATCGGATCAGACTCACTTTGTTCACGGGTCGGATTTGGACAATGCGAGTCGGACCAAAAATATACGTTGGGAGGTCCGAAGGCCATGATCCCATCAGCCACCCCTGCATTAATCCAGATTATTAGATGGTAAGGTAATAACAATTCACCAATTTGCAGTCTTAACCTAGTTGCAGGAAGAGAGAAAGAGAGAGAGAAAAAAGACAAGCCTGAGGGCTGCTATATTACTTTTTGACTCTGTATCTAAAAAGTCAGAGCCATTATACCAACGTGTATTCCGTATCCATAGAGATAAATCGCATTAGAGTAAAATAAAAAAATAATAAACAATATAGTATTGACATAATACAATGGTAGCATAATAATAATATTGTACTCTCATTCGCCACAAAATGACTGATCCATGTAATAATGGATCTGTCGTTAGTAATAATAATAATAAGTAATTGTTTCTATATTAATTATGATGATGATGATGAGTGAATTAGATTCTGCTGAATGAGTGATAATGAATGACGATTGTAGATTTATGTGTGAACAGAAGGGGTGGCCTACATATTAATACCGTACCTACATATTAATACCGTAGTTTAATTAGAAAATAAATTGAAACCACCCATTTGAACTAAACTCTTGCTGCTACCCGGCCGATTAATACCGTAACACGTTCCCATGATAATCAAAGGGTCATTTCCCCCAAACCTTTGCTGTGCTTTGCTAAACGTATAGCGGATGCCTACAAGGTATTTGTCTTTTTCTTGGATGAAGAGAAAATAGAAAACATAATAGTGGGGTTGGCTGAAGAAAAAAGAAAAAAAATTGGGACACTCCTTTTTTCCAGGACCCCTTTGCTAAGACCACATACGATGATTAGAAGTCCCTGCGGCCCAAAGTTAATTTAGTTGTTTAAAAAAGAAAGAAAAAAGGGGGTATGGGAATTGTTTCTAGCCGATTGGAGTTGATGGATTCATTTTGATCAGTATTCGCTTTGTTTCATTACTGAACAGTTGTAAGTGAATTATTGTGGCAAAGTGTGTGGTATTTTGTACCAAATAAGGAGGCACTTTCCATGGTGATTAATAAGATCCATTCTTAAATATGTAAAAATGAAAACAATGATCAACTATTTTTGAAATGATTACACATAAAGGGATTATGAAAACAGAATGTTTTAAAATTTTTGGAACGTTAATTTACTGACATTGCTTTTAAGAAACATACTTTTGCATATTTCGTTTTTAAGTTACAATAGTTGTGTTTGTAACGTGAAATGAACTGGTTTTGCACTTTATATAATTTACACAGGAACGTAAATCGATTGACGATACATTTTATCACTTGTTGATTTTCGTCTTTATTTAAAATAGAGTCGTGATGTTTTGAAATTTTAAAATGTGAATTTATTGAAAGCTTCAGTAACATTTATTTTTATAGTATCAATTTAGTAATTTTTATTTTGGCCCGGTACGATTTGCCTTTAGCTGTTAAAATGGATATTTATGCCCGGGACTCAAACCTAGGATCTTCGAGCCGATGGCCTACCGCCGTAGACCGTTTGGCCAGCAGAATGTTAATTTTTTTGAGGATGATGTTAAGAAAATTACAGCTACATTTTGTATTTATGCATGACGAAACAAATATTTATTATTTGTGCATGTTGATTATGTACATAAAGAATTGTGCCTAACGTGAAGTTACTACCTCCGTATTTGTTTGTTGAAACTAAGGAAAACTAAGAAAAAAGTTTGTAAATTACGTGTTTTTTCTAAGGTAGAATTTTGAGAAAAGGAAGAAGTATAACAGGGCCGTCAGGACTTATGTGAACTTACTATTGCACTATTTGCCTGATGGGACTGAGGGAAACCTTGAACATTTTTTTGGAAGAAATTACGTGTATAGTTTATTTTTTGTGAAAGAATATGTTGAATAAAACTTTATGAATATATTTTAACCGTAAATTAATTACAATGTTTTTTGTTTATTTTCAGATCTGTGAATCACACCCAAAATAGGATGGGAATAAGGAGGAAAATAACGTTGAAAACACTATAAGGTAAGACCATGCATTTTGTTCCTGCTGTTTTTAAAAACATGAATAACTAATAGAAACACACACAGCTTAAAGGGTAGGAAATACAAGCACTAAACGTCGCAAAGATACCTACGTTATTTAAAACATATTTTGTTTATGTATGAGTAAAGGAAAAGCATGGCGTGCGTGCAATAACGTATGAAATACAATTGTTACAGAATACGTAACCTAATAGACTATGGCTAGAAACACTTTAAAGACAAATTGTTTTATAAATTACTATTTTTTTAAAAAAGAAATATTTTGTTTATGCTTGACTAAAATTAAAAGCATGGCGGGCAGGCGATAACGTATGAAGCACAATTTTGAAAAAACGCGTAACGTAATCGACTATGGCTAGAAAAACTTTAAAGACAATTTGTTTTATGAATTACTAATTTTTAAAACAAGAAATATTTTGTTTATACATGACTAAAATCAAAAGCATGGCGGGCGTGCAATAGCGTATGAAACACAATTGTTACAGAATACGTAAAATAATCGACTATGGCTAGAAACACTTTAAAGACAATTTGTTTTATGAATTATTATTTGTTAAAAAAATAAATATTTTGTTTATGCATCACAAAAAATTAAAAGTATGGCGGGTGTGCAGTACAATTTGAAACATATTTGTTACAGAATCGGTAATCTAGTTGCCTATGACTACAAACACATTAAAGACAATTTTGTTTTATTTTAAGAACGAAAGGGAATTCAGGGGAACTTTCGCACAACCCTTCATGAAATTATGGAACGTGGATATGATGTAAAAGAATCTCATGAAGTCTGCGAATTTAAAATGCAATGTGGCTTATTTGAAAAGTATGTGGGAAGTTTCCTCACAATGAAGCAGGATGACAGGGGATTTCCTGCCGAGTGTAAAACAGACCAACAAAAACTTCACTACATCAAAAACTATGGAAAACATGAAAATATTCAAATGAAGTACGACAACATTAAAAAACGGGATTGCGTTTCATTGCTAAATTATTTTTGAATTCCCTGCATAGCAAATGTGCACAACGCACAGACTTACCTGAAAGTAAAATTGTTGAGGATAGAGCATCATTTTTGAATATCATGCTTAATACAAATTACGAAGTTTCAACAGTAACACCCGTAGGAGAAAAAAGTTTAATTGTGACGTACAAGGGCAAAGAAAAGGAAAACAAACCATTGTCATTTTCGAATGTTTGTTCGGTCGCATTTATTATATCATGGGCACCCCTACGGTTGTATGAATTAATGGATACTGTTTACTATGATAAACTTTTGTATATGGATACGGTTTCCATCATGTATATCCATAATAAGAACGAAAAGTCGCCTTTGGAAACTGGGATGCACCTTGGCGAATTAACTAATTAAGTCCCTGACGGCTGGAATATGAATTTGTTTATTGGTTTAGGGCCAAAGAATTATGCGTATCGCATACAAGAAATTGAAACTGCAAAAGCTAAAGATATTTTGAAAATTAGAGGCATCACCCTAAACTACCGAAATAAAGACGAAATTACTCTGGACAATTTATACGATTTGATCACCGAAAAAAAATAAAAGAAAGTTATTTTTTCTCCAAATAATGTTCGAAGAAAACCTGGATTTGTGATTGTGTCTAAACCTGAAACCAAGACACACCAGTTAACTACCAATAAAAGGTGAAAAATTATTAGACATCACAATCTTCGACTACAAAACCTTATTCTATGGTTACAAACAACATTGAAGAAAAAATTGCAGTAGTAGTAGTAGGACTTGCGAATATAAAAACAAGAATGTGGATTGCAACTTTTCATTTGAATTCAAGATGTTGCCGTTTCAACATCCTTGCACCATCACAGTCTGTGGGCCTTCGAAATCAGGAAAAACTACGTTCATTAACAAGTTGTTACAGTTTAAAGATCATATGTTTAGTACTAAATTCAAAGAAATCGTTTGGTGCTATGGAGCTGTTGTTCCATACCTTATCGTTGAAAATTTCATCAAGGCATTCCCAATATGGAAACATTTGAAATTCAATCAAATTCACTGATTATTTTAGACGATTTAATAAGTGAAACAAACGTAAATGTAAATAACCTTTTCACAAAGTATAGTCACCATAAAAGTTTAATTGTCATTTTCATTGTTCAAAATTTATTTTCAAAACCTCAAGCATTCCCCTAATATTTCCTTAAATAGTCATTATCTCGTTGTTTTTAAGAATTCACGTGATAAACTACAAACTGAGTACCTAGCAAGACAAATTATGCCACGTGATAGTAAAGGACTGGTAGGAGTATTTGAAGAAGCAACAGTAAATCCACATAGTTATCTCCTATTTGATTTAACGCAAAATATACCTGAGGCATTATGAATTCGTACCAACATTTTTCCTTATGAAACCTTGCACATTTATGCGCATGTAAAAGATCTGCATAATCCCATAATTTTCAGTTGACGTTAGGATGTCGAACTTAAAGCATTACAAAAATGAGCTCAGTGCTCTTTGTACTTGTAAGGGCAAGGAACGAAAACGCTTGTTACAAAAAGTTTCAGGAGATGTTATTCGAACCATTGCACAAGTAGCCAAAAATACCATAAATGGAAACATTCCATTGAGTCAACATCAGAACGCAAGATTACGTCGTCATAAGAGGACGTTACGTGCTTTGTCTCTTGCAAAGTCCAATATTAAACGAAGACGAAAAATATTACAAAAGGGAGGGGGTATTTTTCCCTTTGTTGCTAGCACCAATATTAAGTGCAGTGGCCGGTAATCTTCTCAATCGGTAACATGGTGACGTCTCAATTTCAAAAAATTATTTTAGTACTTTAACAAGCAACAGCACATTTGGCACCATCAGTAAAATCCCAGGAATCACACCATAGTTCAAGAAATGCAAAATGTATTAACACGTACGGACATAACACCACAAGAAAAATGTCTCAGACTGGGAAAGTGTAGAGAAAAGGATGCAAACTGCATCTCGAATAGTACATTCTCCTACCAACTTTTCATGCAATCTATCGTTACAATTCAAATTAACCTTAATAATGTCCATAATTCTCTATCCACGATTACAGTCTCCCTTTCAAGATATATCTCACTAAGAGCACACACTTAATCAAATTCAATCGTTCTCCTTTTATTGTGTTTCCAATAAATAAGAAATTTGATAAGTGTAATGCATTCATTTCCTTACGCAAATTTTCACAAGATCTTGACAGTTTCTTTAAAATGATAATCGATTACTACGCACTGACACAAAATAATATAAATATACCTTACACGTTTGTGTAATTAATGTTATTACACTTCTTTCATAATAATTATGTAGGATGCTTTCATTAAAAACGCTTTCAAAAATACTTTACACATCAATATATATTGAAAAACGTTGTCTAATTATATTCACTTCATTATTACTTACTTGCAAAGACAACTTTACTTATTTAAATTTCTATTATTATGTAGTCTAATTATGGCATTATTTATCATGCATCAGTCTAAATTTCTTTGCTCTAAATGTTTTATCAACTAACGTATTTTATAAATTTTATGTTATTTCCAACTAACTTTATAAATAACAAATTGTATAACTTTATGATTCTTAGTCATAGAAATCTTCATCACCCTTCATTAGCAAATTCTTGTGCGCCTATGCACAGAAAAAGATAATCCATTTAAAGAAACCTATATTTAAAAATGCTATTTCTCAATGTTGCATATGGAGAAACTTATATTTTTATCAATGTAATGTTATGAAAATATTTATACAATATTCTGAAAATATATACCTACGCAATGTATGATTATGCATTTGTATGTCTAAGAAAAATCTATTTATTCTTAAAGATTTACAAAACTGATGCCGTCAAATATTCTACCAAATATGGCTGTAGGAGTACTTATGAGAAAGAAACGATTGTTTTAGAAATTTGAGTATGTTTCAGTCATGTATGTATTGTCTTATTCTTACGATGTAACAATGTTTTTACCAAACTTTTTTTCTAGTAAATTCAAGGTTTGTGCCAAAATTTGCCTTACTTTATATATTAAATTTTCCTCCATAACTATCCAAGTGTAAACTATAGATTCTTGTATGTTGATGGAGGATAAATAGCAAAATATTTCACTAGTAAATTTGACTTCCAAGTAACAGTGGCGTAAATGTAAGAAAAAAGAGAAATAGAAAATGATATTAAAGTTTGAAATTTGTTAGATTTCATCTTCTTTTTCTTCTATACGTAGACCGATATACTCCTAACAATATTACTCGCTAATTGTCTATTAATTACCAAATAAAACAAGGTATGCTTCTTAACTCATTGTTGTTAGTTTTTTTCTTAAAAAATTCCCTTTCAGTAGGCCTACAGGCTAAGGTAGATCTCGAAGTTTTTTTTTATTTTCAAAAAATCAAATTTCGCCTTGTATGAGAGCTATCGAGAAACTATTTATTGATTTGTAGATTATTCATCAAGAGCTGTTCAACGATACCCCACAAGACGTATATATATGATTTGGAAATTCGGTTTTTGGGGCGGTTATTTTGGATCCAATTTGACGATTTTTGAAAGTTTTCTTATATTGTCGTGACCTACTTGTGATGGTTCATATTTAAGTAAAATTTCATTTATCCAGCTCAAACGGTGTGCAAAATGGGATTTTGGGCGGTCATTTTGGATCCAAGATGTCAACTTTTCCCAAATGTTTTAATATTTCCCTAAACTACTCGTCATAATGCACCTTTTTGCCAAATTTCGTATCTCTAGCTCAAATGGTGTTGAAAATGGATTTTTAGGTCACCCATTTTGGATCCAAGATGACGTCTTTGGATACATCATGTAATATTTTAGCAACATACAAGTTATAATGTACCGTGTTACCAAATTTGATATTTCTAGCTGCAGCCGGTAAGGCTGTGTATTCTATACAACAATGGGTTCGGCGGCCATTTTGGATCCAAGATGGCGACGTTTTCAACATTCCGTAATATTTTCTAGAACTACTAGTGACAATGCACCTTTATGTCAAATTTCGCATCTCTAGCTCAAACGATATGGAAAATAGATTTCTTGCTTCCGCCATTTTGGATCCAAGATGGCGTCTTTGAACTCATTTGGTAACATTTTCGTAATCAAACAGTGATGTTGTACCTTTATACCAAATTTGATTTCAATAACCCCAGCGATTTATGCTGTGTATTCTATACAACAATGGGTCGGCAGCCATTTTGGATCGAAGATGGCGACCGATTTTGCTCATTAACGAACTTAACCGAGCTATTAAGCTTAGAAACAACATATAGAAATTTGGTTCAAATATCTTCAAAATTGTGGCCTCTAGCGTGTTAATATATATATATACTTTGACATCGTACCGATATCAAAAGGTAGATTTTTCTTCGAAATCTACCTAATAAGTAACACAGGTATGTTTTTTAAAAAAAACGTATGTTGCGGCTGGCGGTCATATTGGATTTTGACCCTTCGGAACTCCTTTTGCTTGTGTTAACATTTCTAAAGTGAATCAGGGAAATTTGAAGTTTCTGAAAATACTAGTTCCATTTAGTCCTGGGGTGGTAGTCCATAGCGGGGTACCCTAACTAATATTACAACATTTTGAAAAAGTCGTCGACTTGGATGTAAAATGGCCGCAAAATCCATTGTTGTGTAAAGAGTAACACTAGGTTCTCATGTTAATCTAGCTTGGATTTCGATATTGAGATTTAGGCGTAGGTAAATTTGAGCATGTTTACTGCATGAAAATGAGTACCTAGCACTCTTATCTAACACAAATGGAATCAAACGAGAGGGAATCTATTTGAATAGACTGTATTTTACATGTTCTCAGAACATTATACATACAATAACCTAAGTATTTCTACAATATATCGAAAGCAGAGATTACAGAGAAAGTGACCATAATACCAAAAGTTCTCAGCTTACCTAGCTATGCTTGATTGATATTACTGAAGCGGTATCACAAGTGGAGCACATTTAACACAAATGATAAATGTTCAAATGCAAGAGAAGGAATCAGACATGCTGCTCACAGAAGTTGTTCTAATGTTCATATTCACTCGATGTCAACTGAGTATACTTATAATGTCCAAATTCAAATCTAGTCTTATTGAAAAGAAACTAAGTCTTTCTGCGATATTAAATGTTTAATTCGATCAGGAACTAGCAAAATCACAGTTTTGGATAATCTGGATTCGAACTGCTGTCTTATACTGACGATACAGACTGAACAAGTACTGATTGAAGAGTGTGTCAAGATCCAAAGGAAGATGTGGTTTTATTTAGTTCCGAATTGAGTTCCTTTCTCAAGAATGGTTCTTGTCAAGGATAGGATAGAGAATGTTTCGTAATTTCTTGTATTGTGCAAGTCTGAAAGTTCTTGGGCTCTCATACAGAGAGAAGTTATATTTATTAATCAGAATGGAATTTTGGGAAGAAGTAGCCAAGAGTCTTCTGCATGACACATACTTATTTCGAAATTAAGAAGGGAGTTGGTATCAGAAATGAATGAGGGAACTGCGAATTGTCCTTGCATCGTTCACTCGTACTTTTGTATTATCTAAATTACAAGCATACCAAAGAGAACTTGCTTGCACTATTAAGCAGTCATTACTCTGGATTCAGCTACTTCTCTTGGATCGTCACGCGTACGACGTAAAGATGTAACATTACGTAAAGATGTAACATTCACATAAACACTCATGCTTAAGTTCTTCTTATTCCCAGGTGTTGAGAGAAAACATAATTCTTTTCTTTTTTTTCTTAAATAATTGTTCATGACATATCGAACATGTTCATGACATGACATATCAAACATTGTTTTATGATTTTTCTGCTTTGGAAACCTACAGTGCTAAAAGCATGTATATTCAACACTTATATGATTCATATGGCTTGTTCCTCTGCTATTTTATACAAAGATGATTGATTACATAAAATCCAAATCCTTACATACTAAAATTTGTTGCAATAAAATATGATTTCTATACTGAATATTATAAAATATTTTAAATAATTACAGTTGTATAGAATACACAGCCTAAACCGCTGGAGCAACGAACACCAATTTTGGTATGATGGTACACCATCCCTAGTAGGGTACGAAAATATTACAAAATATCTCTAAAGACGCCACCTCGGATCACAAATGGCGGACCCCAAAAACTCATTTCAACACCGTTTCCGATAGAGATACGAAATTTGATAAAGGTGTATTATTAAGAGTAGTTTAGGAAAATATTACATTTTGAAACAGTCACATCTTGGATTCAAAATGGCTGCTAAACATATTTTCAACACTGTTTGAGCTAGATATACGAAATTAGGCATAAAGATGTATTATCAAGAGTAGTTTAGGAAAATATTACAATATTTTGAAATAGTTGCGATCCATCTTGGATTCAAAATGGCTACTAAAAATATTCTAAACCGTTTGGGCTAGAGATACGAAATTTAATAAAGGTGTATTCTGAAGAGTAGTTTAGGAAAATATTACAACATTTTGTAAAGGTCGCCATCTTGGATTCTCAATGTCCGCCGAAAATATTTTAACACGTTTTGAGCTAGAGATACGAAATTTGGCATAAAGGTGTATTATCAAGAGTAGTTTATGAGAATATTACACTCTGAAGAAGTTCCGATCCATCTTGGATTCAAAATTACCGCCAAAAATATTCTACACCGTTTGAGCTAGAGATAAGAAAATTGGCTTAAAGGTATATTATCAAGAGTAGTTTAGAAAAATATTACAATATTTTGAAAAGGTGGTCATCGTATATTGAAAATTACAGCCCAAAAGCATTTTCCACGCCGTTCTACCTATGGGTCTAATTTCTCCCATTCCCTTTCAGTCGAAAGGAACGTCTTCTTCCCTGGTGACGGGCTAATTAACTTATTTTTAATTTTCTTTGATTATGATCTTCCACCACAGACTACTATTATTTGAACTTTCCTCATGTTTTTTTTTTTTAATTTCACATTTCTTCAGTTTCTGAAATGAGAAGCTAATTCCTATTCTTGCAAATAACAAATTAATCACTAAAATATATTAAAAGACCTGGAAATATACAAGAAACATCTACAATATCCACAAATCGTTTTACTACCCCAATTGAATTGAATTTAGTGAAGGCATTTAGACAAGATTGTTTCAGCCCGAATGGATATTGGTGGGATGAAAAAAGCAGGATGAATCAGGAGAACCCCGAGAAAACCAACGGACACGATGTTAGTACAGCATAAATCCCACATAGCAGGAGCAGGTATTGAACCTGGGATACCACGCAGAAAAGCGAAATGCTCTACTACTGAGTCACAGCCGTCCCCTAACTACTCCAAATGCAAATATCAGATCAAAGTGGAGACGGAATAGTTCTTCCTTATAAAATGGAAGGAACAAATCACAAAGCTTTCCCGACCACTCCAACGCATGCTTCTCCGTTCCCGCGAATTATGGAACACTAAGACGAAACTTCAAGAACTCAAAAGAGAGTTTTTGTATGGAAATCCTACAGGCAATCAGGGAAACACACACACAATACAGGCACTCAGAGGAGCTCATGAGATCTATGTGAGTCGCTTATCCATTGAATAAAGCAACATTATAATATTGCACCAATTATTCCATTGTTGAAGCCCTAAACTGCAAAACAGGTATGCTTATAATCTTTGTATTGCTTTATTTGATGAACCGCATTTACATTTTTGTGAGGTATTCGCAATCTATTTTCATTCTGTTGCAGATTCTGCGAAATTTGTTAATTGGGTGATTGATGAGCTTGATGGTAATGTATTCGATTTTGATGTTACTGATGACGAAGATCCAAACCTTGTATGTAATCTACGTCAACCCAAACCCGAAGTACAAAATTCAAGTGAGGATGAAGATCAAAATGATAGTGTTGTACGCTCAAGTTCTCAAGTCTAGGAAACAAAAATAAGAAATTTTAGGAATACAACTGCAGAATTCAATTAACTGCTTCCATTACCTGAGTATATTAAAGATAAGCAAAATTCTGTAAATCTTACCCCCACACGAGTATTTTAGTAAGTACATACAAGAGCAGATATTCATTGAGTAGAAGTTCTGGCAGTTAGTGGCTGGTAGGTGCTTTGGGGTAAGTTGAGCCCTCTCCATGTACGTTGTAAGTTCATTGCCCTTGGAGGGGGTTGGTGACGTGTTACGAATTGTGTAAGTAAGCTAAGGTTGTTAATTAGGAAAGAGCACGTGTCATAACAGTATGTGGAGGAAGATAGTGTAATGAGATAACATGGTGGCTGGGGGATGTGTAGGTAACCGAAAGTTCTTAATTTCGTAGGAGCATGTGTTTTAAGGGTGGTTGGAGGAAGATGAGTTCGTTGACGTCATTCCATGTTATGATGTGGAAAGGCTGTTAATTAGGGAAGATGATGAAAAGGATAATATGGTTGCATCATGTAAGATGGCGGGTGATCCTTATTGAAGGGTAAGATGGTGGCGGTGACGTCATCAGGCGTTCATAGTTAAGTTGAGAGTTCATTGACGTTTGACGTCATTGCAGTGTTGCCAGACGTGTTGTTAGATGGGTCATGGGACGTTGCCACATCGGTTGAGGTGATGATATAACCTTATCTGTTGACGTACTGATATGACATTGTCTGTTTACGTGTTGATATCAGGTAATCTGTTGAACATTCACGTGATGAGTGATAAAGTTTACAATATATAGTGGACGTTAGTGAGGTATATATCATAATAGTTTTCAGCTTCGCAGTCATTGCTAAGCAACAGCAGCAGGTGAAGCAAGTTATAGAAGTTGACCTCACATCAGATGACGAAGATATAGTTGAGACGTTCACATTACTTGCAAATGGTAATGTAGAAAAAGAAGACGAAAGCGGAGACCGTACAATATATAGGGGAGAATGGGGTATTGGCGGTCACTTAAGCGCAATTCGATATACTGTAGAAAGGGATGCTATTATTCGAACTTTTTTAAATGGAATAATTAAGTTAAAACTTACTCTTTGTAAAAAAAAACTCCGAATATTCTGTGATTTACTTTCCATCATATAAATCCGAAAAAGTGAAACAACAGTTTTGACCGGCATTTCCCCCCCCCCATGCGGATAATGGCAGTCAGAACTTCAACAATGCAATTTCAGTATAAAAGTAGTTTATTTCATAATAGTTATGCTGCTTACCTTACGTATAACTGTATTGGAAAGAAAGAAAGGACTAATTATATCCACTGGAACAATATTTATTAGTAGATATTTTTCTTACATAGTATTTATAGAATAGAGCAGTATTTATATTCATTTATATGTGTCGTACGTGTTATATCGTAGTTGTATTAACGTAATTCCAAAGTTTAGAACAAAATACAATTTTAGAGATGTGTTTAAAATGAAAATAATAAAAATTTAGTTGTTTTTACAGAAGTGTTGCTTCAGTAAGCCTACGTTTAAGATACTAAACAGTTTTAATTATAAATGTTTGTTTCTTTAATAATCGAGTCATTTATATTATTAATAACAACATTAGTAGCCTAATACTAGGGGTAGATAGTGGTTATAGTATTTATAAAATGCATGGCGTTGCCTTATAAGATTTTTTTATAAAAATACAATTTTAATACCTTTCAAGTCTAAGACAATACATATAAGGTATTTCTATAAAAACATGAAGTTAGGCTACTATATGTAAAACCGTTTCTTATGACACAACATTTTCAATTGCATCTATCACAAGTGTATCCTTCTGCGGTGTCCCAACCACTACAGGCTTGATGTGCCCAATATCCACACCCTGTACAGCGAAACCACACCTCACCGTCTCTGCCAAACTCTTCACAAACTAGGCAAATATCTTGGCCAATGTTTATTTCAAATCCATCATCAGACTCATCTTCACAGATTTGGCTTTCGCTAAGTGAACAGTTCTCTGAAGAACTATCAAAATCCTTTCTTAAGTCTCTATTCACTAATTTCTTCCGCTCAGGCCTACGTTCAGTTTCCTTCTTGCTCTGTATTTTACGCTTCTTGAATACTTCTTCCTTTTTCTCCTTTTTCTTACTAGATTTCTTAAGGTCCTTCTCAATTCTCTTTTCTTTCTTCTTTTTAAGTTGTTCTTTCATTGGTGTAGATGTCAATATTTGAGAATGCTTTCTTTCCCGTTCTTTTCCCCGAAAACCCTTGCTCGTCGATGGGAGACTGCAGATGTCTTCTATTGGGACTAACATTTCAGGTTCTTTAGAAGATGTAGAACTAGGCGTACGCGTACGTGGTAAACATTCTCGCTGCACTGAATCTTCAGGTTTGTTGTCTGTTTGGGCATGAGACGATAACATCGACCCTACTTCTGAATGATCAGCTGCTGGAGATGCACTATCTACGCAAATGGGTGTACCAGGAGACTTTTGTAATATTGTTTCGCATAGGAAGTCTTCTTCGGTGATGATACTTGGATTAAGTGGTTTGATGCCTGTGGCTTGAAACCCAGAAGTTGCTTTTGCAATAGTCGCCACGACTGCATATGCCTTATGAAAAAGTTCTGCAACATCATAAGGAGTTATCTTCTGCAAATTTCTGCTTTTCATGAACAAATCACATTCTCTGCGATACGCTGCCTTTAGAGGAGAAAAAAATGTCACATCTAACGGTTGGAGACGATGGGAGGAGTGGGGTGGTAAGGAAACTATCACAATTCCATGATCTTTACAATACTCGTACGCTTCCAATGTGCAGTGAGAGATATGGTTGTCAAGGACTAACAACACAGGATTGTCCTTCGATACTTTGGTAAAGTCTGCGAAATGCTTAAGCCACAACACGAATAGTTCTTCTGTTATCCATCCTGATTTACTGCAGTGATAAATGGAACCGGGTGGACCGTTTTTCTCCAGCAATGGTGTCATGCGCTTTCGAGGAAATATGAACATTGGTGGCACGAACTGACCTCCGGAACTCATAGCACAAACAACTGTTATAGTCTTTCCTCTCTCCCAACTGGTGATTGAGCCAACTCTTTTTTGCCCTTTTACAGCAATAACAACTCCTGGATCTTGAACTGTGGTTATGCCAGTCTCATCCACATTCCAGATATTAGTATCCTTAAAATGGTATTTTTCCATTACTTCCTCCAAATTGGTAAAAAACAGGTTAACATCCATCTTATTAAGTCCCATAGCCCTACTTACACTCACAGCTTCAGGTTTTCGGACGCTAATATTATGCCGTTTAAGGAAACCGCCAAGCCAATCCTTTCCAGCCATCCTGCTTGCTTTATTAAAACGATTTTTTATGTTATTACGTTCGGCATATTCAAAAGCTATACGCCTCAACTGAATAGGTGACAAGCCGTGGAATATTTTTGACAGTAATTTGACGTGATTTGCAAGAGCATGTTCATAGTTTGGGGGGAAATCATTTTTTCTTCCAAATCTTGGAGAGCTAAAAACACCTTTCTTCACCCGCTCTTGTAAGGTACTAAAAGGAATTCCATGCATTTTGGCTGCCCTGCGAATCGATACCCCTTCTTTTATAGCAGCAACAGCATTTTCCAGCGACTGCGTTGACCATTTTCCTTTGTTAGTTTTCCTTGTCCACTTCGAGGGCATCTGAAACGAGACATAAGAAACTATTCAAGACTCAAGAGGGTAATACCGGTCATAATTATAGAGTGACCGCCATTATCCGAAACGCATATTTATGATTCCCTTCAACTAATGGCACACATATAGCTCAATCGAGAAAAATAGAATACTTACCTTCAAGCAGACACTCCAGAGTCTTCTATGTTCAAACTGCAGCACTTCCGAACAACAGCGAAAGGTACAACAAGTCTGTAAATTTCACGTATTTTTAGAACAGAAAATGACAAATCACACTTTCCACTGCTATACTCAAACAAAGACTGCGACCTGGGCGAGAATGCTTATTGAGCTTTATTGGAGACTCTGCAGACAGCAGCACCTGTCAAACTTCGTCTGTCACTCACCGTTACATAATGACGGCACTGACCGGCATTAACTCCTGACCGCCATTACCCTGTTCTCCCCTACTTGTTTAAGATCAAAAGTAAAGTCTGAAAAAGAACAAGTATCTCCATCACTATTATCATTATCTGTAGTAAAATAGAAGAAGAATGATGATGATGATTATATTAAAGAGGTTTATACCTCTTTAGTTCCTAAGAAGCAGCAGAAAACGAAGAAGCATGTGTTGGATGAAGTGGTATATCCAGTGAAAAAACATTTGTTTTATGAAAATACTAATATAAAACGAACTCCAGTAGCAGTAGAAGGAGCAGCAGCAGCAGCAGTAGCAGCAGATGAAGGAGGAGGATCTTCAAGACTGGTTAAATCTGCGCGAGTTATAGTAAGAGCAGTTCCCACTACAGTGTTAGCGAACTCTTTAGTGATAGCATCAACATCAGTAGGAACAGTAAGTAAAAAAGTGAAAACTATTAGTAATAAGAGTTTGTGTAAAAAGCAGTGGGTGGACGAAAAATGTATTAAGCAGACATTAAAGAAGTGGAATCCTACAACTGCATTGATATGTGAAGCTTGTTATGAAGGAGAGGGTAATCAAACTGGTCATGCATGTCTAGGATAAGTGAATGGTGAAGTTCAAACAGGAGAAGACTTTGAAGAATATTGTAGGAAAGCTGTGTGGCGTAATGTTTTGAAATCTGGAACATTAAGTGAACTTTATCGTTTATATAGAGAAGATCATCAGGAAGTGGAAGAGGATGATGTATTAATGAGAAATATGAAATATGGTTTATGGCGAGTGATAAAAGTGTACATGTCAAGTGTAATTGATATGTTCTTTGAAAATGATAAAAATCGTCAGTTGAAGTGAGAATTTAAAACTCTGAACTGAAAATGTCAGAATTTTGTGTATTTTGTGGTGGTGGTGTTTTTATTCGGGACGCGAGTGTGTTAGAAACTTTTCGTACTTATTTAAAGGACAATCCAATTACTTGTAGTGGGTGTAAGTTGAAGATTCTTCATAATAACTGTATATATGTATGGGACACAAGGAAAGTACTTTCAAAACATTTGCTGAACAAGTGAATCATCAAGAAACATTTGTGGAGTACTATGAAATTTTCAAACGACAGGGTCATGTAAGTATTTCTATGAATACTTTTTTCAAATCTTGTAGAGAATTAGTTCATAATAGTGAATTCATTGCTCAACTCATACCAGATGTAATACATGAACAATTTGCAGTAGAAAAGTCTGTAAGTGTGTCTTCAGAACAGTACATTATTGATGTGCAGGGATTTAAAATCTCTGCACATGAGTTTATTATGAGAGAATTTTGTATCGTAGCGTGTGATGCTAGTCTTTTATTCCACTGTTTAGTAAAACTTCCATGTGACATTACGGAAGTAGGACTAGGATATCAAAAACAAGTACAATGGTTAACACAAAACTTTCACGGTTTACATTGGGACACAGCAAATGGATCCAGCGTTTCACATCTTCGTAGATTATTTTTTCAATTGTGTTCAAGCAAAGCTTGTGCATTAAGAAACTGCTTACAATTACAACATTGGATGAAACATGAGAAAGCAGAGAATCTTGTAAATACCTTATCAGCCATGCAAATGTAAGAAGCATGTGCAAGTTGTTTTTATAAAAATACTTTACTTTCTCTTAAATAATAATAAAGAATAATACTCTACGAATTTGTTTTCATTTTAACATAAGGATGTGTTTTTCCTAAACGATAAAAAAAAGGTTTAAATTATCTAAACATATTTATTTTTCTTTAAAATGAAGAGTAGTACAACACCATTTACAACCTTGCTTGTTTTTTTGTGTTATAATTTCTTTGACATATTTTACTAGAATTTGATCAGTTTTTCTCAGATGAACAGTATTGAATTTTGATATGATATTAACCCCCCCTTACAGTAAAGTAAATAAATACTATACAAAATAATCCACAAACGATGGATCTATTATGCTGAACCTGAATAATTTTGTTATTTTCATATAGTTTACAATTTCGTTTTAAGAACGTAACAATTCGCTTAGGAGGTGGTCTTTCTAAGGTATCAAAATAAAAACCCCTTGCATTTTCATTAATATAAATTGCAGTCCAATGACTACCTCCACTTGAGGAAGAACTTAAATTAACAATCAGTGCTGCCGGAAACTGTACACGAACAGGTAATGTATTAATGGCATAAATGCCAGTCAATACACTTGCAGATAAACAATCACGTAAAAATCACTTTCATCAGCTGGTCCGTCCACATTGTTTGTTATAGGAGTTGGTATGTATACACAGTTATTTTGATTTAACACTGATAAACCAAGTTCATAAAATTTGATATAATTTGCATAAGTCCATCTTTCTTTCACTGCACATCGGAAATAGGAGAATCGATGGAAATAATGAATACACTGTCTTCAGGGATATCCCAACTGAGAAAAGTGAGGACATTTCAATTCTTCTTCTAGGTTTGTTACACTTTTTCCAAGGATAGATTTGATAAAAAATTGTCTTGTTTTACCGTGATTGTACACTACACTACTGTGCTGAGTATATTTAGTAATCACACTTTTAACTTCACTGTATCACCATCGTTCCAGTGGAGACCATAGAGATGTTGAGAGAGGTAATCGTTATGTATTCGTAAGGGTGTTGTCAGCTGGGAGTAGGGGAATGGTGGTTTAAAAATCCAACTTTGTGAACAATTCAAGTGAGGATTTATAATAACAAGTTCTTTGAAGGCTAACCTTTTATGTTCGTCTTCGCCATTTTCCCCACGTGTGAGAGCAGAGAAGTGTACTAGAACCCTCATTATGACTGAATGAAGTTGAAATTAACATGTACCATCGGTATATACATTCCTATTCTTATCAATTTCTATAATCGAATCAAACTGAGCATATATAATACATGATACAGACTGTACTAGTGCTTGACTGAAGGATATTTTTATATTAACAGGAGAGTCTTTTAAAACATCCCAAGTACAATCATCAATACTTTCTGTAGGAGACAGAATAAATGGGAAAATGGTATAACCATGTGCAAAATTATGAGAAGTAATCGTATGTGCAGTATTTTGATAAAAGATCCGAAAACCGATACCCGAAAACAGGGTGAAATAACTTTGAATGAATAATTCTCTTACAAAATCGGGGGCTAGGGGGGTGGGGGTAAAATTTGGAGCCTACTTGAACTTACAATTTGTTGAGATAGAAATGTTCAAAATGGAGAGGGTTCAGATGATATTTACCATTCATTGCTGTATTTGCTACGAATCCAATGACAAGATTTTTCGGTACACTACCTAAAAATAAATTATCAGTATTAAATTTTTTAACGTTATATTTTGAGGAATAGTAATGATTCGTGTTTCCACTCTAGTGAGTGGTAAGTTTGCAGTATTTTTTCCATGTAAGAATTTAAATGAAGAGACAAATCAGCAGAAATAGTAAGACGACGTGCATATAATACAACTTCTTCAAAGACAACTTTAAAGTTGGAATTATCAGCAGAGTACTTTGCTAAATCTACTACGGGGATTGACAGGTGCACCAGACCGTAACCAAAAATTAGGGTGCCACGCCACCGTATCGAATTCAATGAAATTAGTTTATGAATCAAGTGTAACCACAGCGAGCCAAATGAATGATAGAGTTAAAAATTATTTGAATTAAAATATTTTATTGTAATGTTTGTATTATTGAGAAGGGAAGACAAATGAAATAATGCAGATTCTGGAGATTCAATTTCTAGCGACATGCCAAGATTTCAATACCATTTCAAGATTGATTTTCCCAGAGTCTGTTTTTCTCGATCTTAAGAATTTTGATTGGAGTCAAACCTACGTATGTCTTCGAAGTGTACATTAATGAAATCGACAAGATAGATTTGTATATTGACCTAGAGTTCAGGACTTCAGCCTGGAATCGAACTGACACCCATCAAGATAAACTCTTGGTATTTTGTTAGCCTTTCTGTATGCTAGATTAAAGAAACGAACCCAGGTGAATCTGCACGGGAATCTCTCAGATAGGTCAACAAGTTGCAATACTAATGTCTAAAAAGGAAAATTTACTGCCTATGCCCTTCCTAGGTAGAGACAGACAAGGTAATATAACGTAAGATCTTAGCGCAGACGAGGAATTCTTGAAATTTAACTTCCAGAATATAAGTCTGGTTTACCGTAATGTTGTCAAGATTCGGATACCGGAACTGCCTCGGACTGAATTGGAGTCGGGGTCAAGACTCGAACCTGTGTGCCTTTTGGAAGTATTTTTGTGTTAGTTGCGTTGCCACAGAGAAAATAAAGGTTTCCAATCATACTATGAGAATACATAAAATGTTTAATTATTCCTATATTGTCCTAGAGTTTTGGACTCTATGCTTGCAAATGAAAATTAATGGCCAAACCCTGTCTCGTGTCGTGACGACTATGAACTAAACCAAAGTACTGCCTATGCCCTTCCTATGTAGTGAGAGACTTCCTACTGGACCCTTGTTAAAAAAATACCTAAGTCCATTTCATGTAAGGGGAAACTTGGTGTTACGGTGGCGATGAACCTTTTGAAAAAATGCCTAATCCCATTGCATGTTGTGGGGAACTAATGTTACGGTGGCGATGAACTAAATAATTGTTAAAAAGTACCTAAGTTAGTTTCATGTTATGGGAAAGTTGGTGTTACTGTGGCGATGAACCTTTTGAAAAAATGCCTAATCTCTTCGCATGTTGTGGGGAACTAATGTTACGGTGGCGATAAACTAAACTAAAGTACTGCCAATGCCCATCCTATATTGTGACGATCCATGTTATTACTGCTACCATGAACTGGAAGAATTTCTCGCGACGCAAAAAGTACATTATTTTGCATGAGTGTTTCCCACTAGACCACGGAGAAAAAGAGTACTTGGTGTGCCGAATGGAATCCAACAGATTTGAATTAGATTTGTAAAAACTTGTGGTTGCGTTGATAAACTTCTGATAATTTTATCGATTTTATCAGACTATACCAGATTCGCGTCTTTTGAGCATCCGAGAGGGAGAAACTGTTGGATGATTTAGAACGATGGTAACGTAATTTTTATGAGAACAGCTGTCGGAATGGAATCGATGATGCATGTTCAGGAGCAAAGGGGAATATTTTAAAGGACGCTGTAACGTTAACAGGTGGGCCTTTTAAAAAATTCAGTTTGCTCTTTAAACTATTGAAGAAAGAGAGGGGGAAGCAAAGGGAAATAAAACAAACAAATGTTTCAGTTTGAGTGTTTCAGCGTCATGACTTGATCCGTGTTTGTTGGTGGCAGAACTGTTTTGTGATAATTGTGTTTTTGTTATAAATAACTGAGATAATTGGTAAGTACATTTAGATAATTAGTATTATTTTGTTTCTTTCATGGTACAGAAACGTAAATTGAGTTTCATTTTTAAAATTGAGAATCCCAAAAAGAATTCAAAGCATGCAAAAAGCGATTATTTAAGGAAGAGTACATATAAAATGCACGGAATGTTAAGTTACTTAAGGAAATGAATTAAATGTAATGTCCACATAAATTGCAGAATAAATACAGGGAGCCTTATGATGTTACTGGGACCTTTGATGGGATATAATCGTTGGCTTAGCGAGGTTAGGCCAAGTATATGTTTGATGAAACGTTTGCAGAAAGAGAAGGGAGAAGAGAAGCAAAAGAGGAAACAAATGTCTGAAAAAGCACTGTTTACGCTGACTACTGTTAATTGCTTTCAAGGACACATATTGGTAATTGAACAGAAATTAAACCGGACGGTGACCCACGAAATTTAAAAATGAGGAATCCATCGAATGTGTAGCCGTAAATTGTTTTGCAAGTTGCTATGATATTTTTTCTTGTATTTAAAATACTCTAACAAATTTTGTAACAGTTCCAAACAAGAAAATAAAGCGCAGCTTTGCGGACCTCTTTATTTGATGGTAATAAAAGGCAAATTAAAATCCAATACTTGGAAGGGAACCTAAATCCTGCTGTATTGAAGGAGGCATAAAGGATATAAAAACATTATTTTGTTGCCGGAGAATCTCTGACTCCACCACAATTGTAGTTGCTGAAATTTTCTTGAAGTTCTCACTTAAGGTTTAATGAATCATATAATTAAATTGAGGAAAACACTGTTAGGATGAGGTTAGTGACTTCATTCCGTGAAGAGACAATATAAAAATAAAATAATAACCACCGGCGTTATACCCCGATAGGTCCTGACCCTGCCCTAACGCTATTTGTTTGTGCTTGGTGAAACTGCGTTCTCCCGAGTGATGGCAGTGTGGTCAGCTCTGCGCGCCATCTACGCAGGAACAGGCGTATTAGGAGCTTTCTAAACTGAGTGGCCATTATGTCGTTATTTACATGACTTCCA
>JAGDQP010012701.1:0-49603 GCA_022664845.1 Lepisma saccharinum
GCATTTTAGGGCTTTCTTTCATAACCGCGATTATGCGCTGCTTGCGTCAATGTGTTATTACGCTATGTTTATCTCCTTTTGCCCCTTTTGGGGTTTCATCTACAATCCAATGCCATTTTATTAGCAATTGTACATGTATTTAAACTAATTTTCATCTTATATGTACTTGACCCGTATCTGTGTGCTGTTTCCCATTGTATTTGTAGAATAAGCGGCTAATGAGCAGTACTATTAATTGTGTATACGTTCTGTAGATATTTTGTGATTTGCAATTCCTAATGATTGGCAATATACGAATTTAGTATTGTATTCTATGTGTGAGGTCATATTAGTCTTTACATGATAGTGTGTCACACTGCACCTTATTACCAGCTTGCATGCTACGATTATTGCTTGGCGGTAGTGTTTGCAACCCTGATTTTTTAGAGCAATGACATTTAAATGGCACTATATTATACGTATTTATAATGTTTAATATTATTTTGACATGTTTTTATTTTTTAAAAAACCACTTCCCTTTTCCTCTTTTGGTTTCGTTTTTAGTTGTAAGTCATTTCTTATTCTTTCTTTGCACTTTGCTTAATGACGAACGCAAAATGATATTGTTTTATTGATATGGTGCTTTCACATGTTGTTCTTTACAATTTACCCTTAATTTGTATGAGATTTTACGATGAAGAAGTTTTTTACTTTCCCTTTTAGCGGAGAGAATCAGGAGGAGTATGATGCTCTTCCGCGCGAAAGTTTCTTTCCTGAAACATTTGGTGTGCGTTAAATATTTCTCTATCTTGTGTATGAGAGAGAGGGAGCGCACGAGAGCTATGATAAGAAACGGACTAAAAGCATTAAGGTCATTTCAAGAGAAATTTTTTTAAGCTGGCTAATTTTTTGTGTGGTAGTCTCTTTGTGGCTGACCTAGCTGTGTACGAAATTTGAAGTAGGGTTTCGGGGTGATCTGAGTGACCCTTCCCTTGTCAGAAGTACACGAATATATGAGACAACCGTTTGCAGTAATAGCAATGGTATGAAGAATTCCCTAGGTCCTAAAATGGATTCAGGATAACTGCACCTTAAGTTTGATAGCGCAAGGAACGTAGGGTCACCACTGCTACCAATATCTGTGCCCTTCAGCCAGGGCTTCTATCAATATTTTCTCTTGCAGTCTCCGTGATTGAAGTTGGCCTTAAATATTAGTCAGTGAAGAGCCTTTTGAGATTAGTCGTAGCGCGTCTGATTACTAATCGGAAGGCTCGGGTTCAAATGCCGACCAGAACAATGGAGATTTTTATCGTAGTGTTCCCATGCCTGGCGCTCCGAGGTGTACTCACCCCACCTCACTTCTTACCGTAGGTCATGAAAATATGGAGCGCTACCTCCACATTCACAGAGGGGATAGAATTACCCTTTTTCTGTAAATTATAATAGGAATTTGTTTATGTGTAAATTTTATTTCTTGAAAGTAATTCATGTACTTCGGCTCACTACTAGTTTCCTTGAAGTACTGATACTTCTGCTGTAAGCAACTGTCCATAATTTTTACTGATCCATGTAAATGTATATTATCGTTATAAAAATAAAAAAATGTTTATGATTCACCGGAATTTTTCATAGAAACATAAATTATTATTCTCAATTTTAGTTTTTCTAGTACAATGTGAATATTTAATATTGCTAGGTTCCTACTTGCCAGAAATATTTCGTAAAAAGTTTCATAACATATAACTTATAACTTCTTAATTACATGAACAGAAATTAATATAGATTTTTCTTACATCTCTCTTGATAATATCCGTTTCCCCCAAACGTAAAATTCTGGGTAAAAGCCTGCCCCGAACCAGCCCCTAAATACGTCACTAGTCATCTTGGTTTATTGCAATTGCAAACAGCTATTTTTTTTTATCTACGATCTTCGTATAAGACGCAGGTTTTTCTCAGAAAAAAATTCATTGTCGTATTATCACTTTTCTTCGAACTATATTTTATGTAATTCAAATACTTCGATTAGAAATTTCGACGCAAGAAGTGTTCACCCACTCACAACTGACACACTGAATTGGACAATGAATGTGTGCAGCATAAATCGCAAAGATCTAAAAATCCTTTCATCGATTTCCTATCTCGTGTGAGAATCAGAAATTAAAGGTTACTTAAAATATTCTCATGTACCTACTCTGCAAAGAAATCAATATTTATGAATCGTGCATATTATGAAGAGAAACTCAACAGCAAATCACAATGTGGTTGATCCTACACTAACCAACCTTCGATTTGACTCGGATTTATTAAACCCATTGCCTTTCAGAGTACAGACATAACTCAGTATGTGGTTCTGGACATTAGCGAAAAGTTGAATGGTAGTAGTGATAATCGATTTAATGTAGCAAAGAATTGCGCGCTTGCTTCTTGTTTTAAACGTATAACTCGCTTTTATTTGTTGGGGGCGCTGAGCCCAGGAACCCCGTGGGGGCTGCGCCCCCTTTATCGTAACCAGAGTATCTAGGGGTAATGCACGCCCATGGCGCCGATCTGCCTTTCCTCGGTTGGGGCTGCGCCCCCACAGGATAGGTTTATCCTCATTTATTGTAACCTACTCGTGATGGCACACCTTCATACCAAATTTCGTTTCCCTAGTTTCAATGGTTTGAAAAATGGGTTTTTGGGCAGCCATTTTGGATTAAAGATGACAACTTTTTTTAAGTCTCTTTATACTGTCATGAAGTACTCGTGCTGGTACACCATCATAGCAAATTTCGTTTGTCTGGCTCGAATGGTATGGAAAATGGGTTTTGAGGCGCCCATTTTGGATGGTGATTTAAAAAAATAATAATAAAATTTTCTTAAACTACTCGTGACAATACACCTTTATGCCAAATTTCATATCTCTAGCTCAAACGGTGTGAAAAATGAATTTTTGGTCCGGCAATTTGGATCCAAGATGGCGACTTTGGATACATTTTTTAATATGTTTGTAACCTACTAGCGATAATGTACTCTCATACTAAATTTAGTGTTTTTAGGGCAGCGGTTTAGACTATGTATTTTGTACTACAATATGTTTGGACGGCCATTTTGCGTCTTTGAAGACATTTTTAATATTTTCGTAACCTACTAGTGATTTTGTACGTCATACCAAATTTCGCTTCTATAGCTCCAGCCATTCAGACTGTGTATTCAATGAAACAATGGGTTTTGCGGATATTTTGAATGCAAGATGGCGACTTTTTTAAAATGTCGGAATTTTTCCTCTACCTACTTTTGGTCATACACCTTCATACCAAATTTGTTGTTTCTAGTTCAAGTAGTTTGGCCTGGGAAATATGATCAGTGTCAGTGAGTGACCATGGGACTATATATTATGTGGATTCGCTTTGCTTCGATGGGGGCGCTGCCCCCAGTCCTTCAACCCAACTTGGGGGTTTTGAGGGTTGCGCCCCCTTTATCGTAGCTACTCTCTTTGGGCACCTTTCCCTCATGGTGACAATCTGCGCCCAACAACCCGGGGAGGGGGCTTCGCCTCCATATTGAAAATTTGCCCCATTTATCTAACCTACCCGTGATGGTACGCCTTCATACTGAATTTCGTTTCTCTAGCCTCAGTGGTTTTAAAAATGGGTTTTGGGGTCGTCATTTTAGATTAAAAATTGCGACTTTTTAACATTTTCTTATATTGTCGTGACCTATTCCTGATGGTACACCTTCATACCATAATTCATTTCTCTACCTCGCACGATGTGGAAAATGATATTTGGGCGGCTATTTCGAATCAAAGATGACTACTTTTTCAACATTTTGTTTTTACTTAACCTACTCTTGATGATACACCTTTATGCCAAATTTCGTATCTCTAGTTTAAACGGTGTGGAAAATGTTTTTGGGCCCGCCATTATGGATCTAAGATGGCGTTTCTGGATACATTTTGTAATAATTTTTAACTCTAGAGTGATGATGTACCTTCATACCAAATTTCACTTCAGTAGCCCAAGCGGTTTTGGCTGTGTATTCTATAAAACAATGAGTTTAGTGGCCATTTGTATCCAAGATGGCGACTTTTTGAAAATGTAACATTTTCCTAACTACTCTTGATAATACACCTTTGTTCCAAATTCAATATCTCTAACTCAAACGGCATGGAAAATGGATTTTAGGTCCACCATTTTGGATTCAATATGGCGCCTTCGGAGACACTTGGTAATATTTTCGTAACCTACTAGTGTTAATGTATCACATTACTAAATTTCATTTCAGTAGCTCCAGCCGTTTAGGCTGTGTATTGGACCAAATGTCGATTGGACGAAATGTCCTGTGGACGAAAAATCCGTTGGACCAAATGTCGATTGGACGAAAAATTGTTGGAGCAAAAGTCTGTTGGATGACATGTCTTTTGGACGAAAAATCCGTTGGACCAAAAGTCGATTGGACGAAAAATCCGTTGGACGAAATGTCTTGTGGACGAAAAATCCGTTGGACGAAAGGTCTTGTGGACGAAAAGTACGTTGGACGAAATGTCTTGTGGACGAAAAGTCAAATGGATGAATTGTATGTGGACGAAATGTTTGTGAACGAAATGTCGCGTGGACGAAAAGTCAAATGGATGAATTGTATGTGGACGAAATGTTTGTGAACGAAATGTCGCGTGGACAAAATTTCGTTGGACGAAATGTGGTATCACCCTAGCATGCATCTCTCCATTGCTCTTTGTGTGACTCTCAATCTTTGAGTCGTTTCCGCATTCAATGTCCAAGTTTCACAGCCGTAAGACACATTGATTATAAACTTTACGCTTCAGACACCTTGGTAGTGTGCTTTTGAAAATAAAGTGTAGTCTTCCAAACGAACTCCACGCCATTTTACATCTTCTATTTATTTCATCAGTCAACTTTGCATCCGATGTTTTGAGCTGGCCTAGGTAAACATACTCATCAACTATGCCTATTGTATCTCCGTTAATCTTTACTTCCTTCTTTGCAGCATGTTGGTTGTACATTACTTTGTTTTACTTAAGTTCATTTTAAGACCTATTTTCGAACTCTCGTTACTCAGTTCTTCCATTCTGGTTTGTAGTTCTTCTGCACTTGAAGCAAACAGGACTATATCATCAGCGAACCGTAGGTGATGAAGATATTCGCCATTCATTTTAATTCTAACTTAATCCCAGTTTAAATTTTGGAACATTCTCTCCAGGACCGCACAAAACAGTTTTGGAGAAATTGAATCTCCTTGCCTTACCCCTTTTCCAAATTTAAATTTTTTACTGTCTTGATGTAGTCTAATGACAGATGTGGCAATCGAGTAAATATTTCGCAGTAACTTGATGTATGCATTTTCGATGCCTTGATCTTCAAGTGATTTAAGTACTGTTGACAAGAAGACCGAATCGAAAGCTTTTTCAAAATCTATGAATCCCAAACATAGTGGAAGTTCGTATTCATTAGTCCTTTCCATAACTTAATTCAATGTTTGTATGTGGGCCATTGTGCTAAATCCACGACGAAATCCGGCTTGTTCCCTTCGCTGGTTAAAATCTAAGTCTCGTTCAATACGATTTAAAATAACTTTGGTGAACATTTTGTATAGGACTGACAGTAAACTAATTGGTCTATAGTTTTCGACGCGTTCTTTGTCCCCTTTCTTGTACAACAAAATGATAACGGCATTAATCCAACTTGAGGGTATTTCTCTCTTCCTCAGGCACATCGAGAATAGTTCCTCTTTCATTTTTTCACCTCCCCATTTAAATATCTCTGCTGTGAGTCCATTTCCTGACGATTTTCCGTTCTTCATCCCTCGAAGTACTTTATCCACTTCTTCTTTCATTACGTCTTGGACTTCTACATCATTTTCTTCTGAGTATTCATTTCCTAATTCTTCTTCGGAGTAGTACAATTCTCTGTAAAAATTTTCAAATCTGTATAATTTCTTCCTTATTTCGTGTTACGGTTCCGTCTGGTCTCTTAACTGCAATTATTTGCTTTTTCCCTATCTTGAGCTGCTGTTTGGCTTTCTTCAGGCTCTTGTTTTCCTCGATTGTATTCCTAACAAGATTTTCGTTGTATCTTCGTACATCCTCTCTCGTATTTTCTTCCTTACGGTTTTATTTAGTTCTATGTACTCAATCCTCTTTATGCAATTTTCCTCTTCTTTCATTTCCCTTCTTTTCTTCATCAAGAGTGTAGTTTCTTCTGAGATTTTGCTTTCTTTTTTCTTTCTGGTGCCTGCTATTTCCTTGGCTGTTTCTCTTATTATCTCAATCAGTATTTTATTTCTGCTATCGATGTCTTCTTCATCCTCTAACTCTTCCAAGGCGCTGAATCTGTTGCTTAGTTCTATCTGGAATGTCTATCTGTGTTTTCCTAGATTTTCCAGATCTAAAACTGGCGGTTTTCCTCTGATAATCTTCTTTCTCTCAAGTCTAGTATTTAGTTTCCGCTTACATCTCACCATCCTATGATCACTCGAGACTATGAAACTGTTCAGAACAGACACGTCTTGCAGAATTTCCCTGTTATTCGATAGAACGTAGTCTATTTCGTTTTTGGTCCCATTTGGGCCTTTCCATGTCCACTTCCTCTGGGGCGGTTTCTTGAAAAATGTGTTGTAAAAGAACAGTCTGTTGGCTTCTGAGAATTTCACTAACTTCTCTTCTCTCTTGTGTCTTTTGCCAAGTCCAAAATTTATAAGTTTCGTGTCACTGCTCTGCTTGGCTCCTACTTTCGCATTGAAATCTCCCATTACAATTTTGTAATGCGATTTGCTACTACCCAAAATTTTCTGTATCTCCTCGTATAGGTCTTCGACTTCCTTCTCATTGTGTGAGGTTGTTGGAGCATACACTTATATAATTCCCATACTGTATCTCTTGTTTATCTTTATTACTACCCGTGCGAATCTATCTGAAATTCCTTCAATTTCTGTGATCCGTGTCTTCAGGTCCTTATTAATTTTAAAGCCAACGCCTGTCGGTTTTCCATTTTCTGTTCCTTTGAAGTAGAACGTGTGCTCTGACGGTAGTTCCAGCTGTTCTTCATTCTTTCTCCACACTTCTGATAGTCCTATGATGTCCCACTTAATCCTCTTAAGTTCACTCTGCAGTTCTTCTAATTTGTCCTGTCCTGCAAGTGACTGACAGTTGAGGGTCGCCACGTATAGGTCCGTTCGAGTTGCCGTATCGGTGTCCTGGCAATCTATAGTCCAAACCCGGGCATTTTGACCCTCCGACTTCCTGCAGGACTGATCGCTGCCGTTGACCGCTGCATTCCGTCTTTCGGGCAATGAGGTCCTCCGAGGCTGTTTCCTTAAGTCACGTCCAGACATGGAAAGATGTTTCCGGAAACATTGTTTGTAAACTGTTTCCTGACGTGTTTTTTGTGTTTTCTAAATGTTTCGATTGAAATGTTTCACAAATGTTTGCAAACAGTTCAGAAACATTGAAAAACATTTAGAAAACAATTTCTTAGGGCCGTAAAAAATACGGATATAGCGAAATAGGTATGTTGGAATACCGAAAATTCGGTATTATCTATACCGAAATATCGATATACCGAAACACCTCAGTAGTAGAGCGCTGGCATAGGATTCGGGAGATCGTGGGTTCGATCCCAACGATTATCCTGACTGAGGTTTTCCCAGGGTTTTTCTTCAGTCACAGTCTTTAGTCATGCCGGGATGGCACCTGTAACATAAGCTCTGGCCGACATCTTCCTGTATCCTTTCTCCTCATCTATCCCGGCCTGAGCCTGATGCCTAAAGGTCATAAATAAAATTTTAAAAAGTCAATACTGTCTCTCCTTTCTTTATTTCTTTGTTTGACTAAGGCCGGGATGAGGTAGGCAGAGGATGGGGAAGGTATTGTCCAGGGCCGTTCATAATTTACCATCGCGCCATTCTTGTTGCAGATGCATCATAATAACGAAATCCGAATTCTGGGTCTTTGAACCTGTGACCGAAATCGGACGCAGCCATTAGACCGGATATCCGAAACCCCGAAGATAGGAGCTTTGGATATCCGCATCCTGGTGGATCCATTCCTACTCAACAGTTTTCGAATTACAACAAAATGTTGGTGAAATGCATTTTGCTGCTTGATTTTATCCCATCGTCAAAACTGCCGCTGCGTGATTGTCTTTTTTAATTGACACGACATGAAGTCGGCGAATCTACAGCAACTGTGCTTTCATTATTAGGAAATGCCCAAACACTACCTGATTAGAGCGGACCGCGGTGGATCAATGGGTAGAGCGCTCATCTCTAGCGCTTGGGTTCGACAAACCCCCCGCATGCCATGTGAGCTTTGTGGTGAACTAACACCGTGTGCGTGGGTTTGCTCGGGGTTCTCCCGTTTCCTACCACTTTCTTCATTTCACCAATCATTCCATCATTATCCATCTGGTCTGAGCCTGAATTGCCTAAAGACCTTCGAAATTATTTCGAAATGAGTCTGTGCGTTAATGTAAATGATATAATGTGTAATTCTGTAATATGAATAATCAACTTTGTCTTTATCGTGTCAATTTTGTTTTCTTAGGTGAGAACGCCAACATTTCATTGCTTATCTCTCGTGTAAATATACACTATATTATTTCACTGGCAATGTTAAAAGATTGACATTTGCACCCATTTGCTGCCAACCGGGTGGTTATCAATTTTTCTGTATTAAGTTCAATGTTGACCTAACACAATCTTGTGAAAAAAAGGAAATACATCTATTATTATGAACTGCACGGTTATAGAGCAAAATCCTTAATAAAATTCTTAAAATGTATGGGGTATCTTGACTTCGTAACCAGCTACTGGGTCTGAAAGAGTGTTAAGATGTGAGGACTAGTATATATACACAGAGAATTGACGTGCTGCGGTGGTGTATTGGGTACCATACTCGGCCGGCAGCTGAGAGATCTGGGTTCGAGTCCCGGTCGCGGCGGTTGTCAATGTTTCTGGTAATTTCAATGTGTACCTAACACAAAGTTCTTGTGAGAAAAGGAATTACAACTCTAAATATAGATAAGTATGCCTAAAATTATACTATGTTTTGCATATGAACCGGAATTTCGGGAGGGGACCAGGCCAACCCCTAAATACAAACGTCCATGAGTACCTCCATTTCGCTCACTATCATTGTTTGTCGGTATTGTGATATTGTTCGGTATTTCGGTATATTGATATGGTTTGGTTTATCGGCATGTCGGCATTTTCGGTATTATGTTATTTTCAGTATTATCGGGTTTTCGGTATTATCGGTATATCGATAATTGTCGGTATTCAAAATATACCGAAAGTCGGTATGAAAATCTCGATACCGAACAAACCCTACACTTTCTGATGTTTCCAGAGAAAGAAACAATATCTCTTGTTTCCCATTTGAAATGGAAAACAGGAAACATTGTTTGCAAACATTTGGGAAACATTCTGTACCAAACCTCGGTTTTGGAGTTAAACCGTTTCCAAACTAATGTAGAATAATAATGATGACCTCAAATATTAAATAAGAAATTAAATGACAGAAGTTATAAGTTGTGTTAGCGTACTCCAGCTAGATGAGGCATGGGATGGGTACAAAGTTGTATCTTTTTGCATGCTCTTGTTTGTGTAAATTGCAGAGTTTATTCGGGATCAATGGAGAAACGACACCGCATCTCCTTTCCCAATTAATGAACATGTATGATATGAGTTACCAACGAATAAGTAAATTACAGCAGCGTTCCGCAAACTGTGGTACTTGATGTTTGCCCTAGTTGTCTTCTGAGTCCAGGACATAAGTAAACAGATCATAATGACAAATATCCGTCTTTGTTATGATTCTGCCAACGCTAGGTTGAATATGCGTAGGAGGACACAGTGACAGTACAGTCTGATGAACTCAAGTAATCGAAATACTGGCCTATATTAAAATAAGCATTATACCCAGACCTCCACAGGATGGGGGAGATGTTGCTGGAAAGTGGTCGGTCAGGTGCTAGTGTATAGGTATCATTTCGGCATTTGTCTGGTGTGACTGAGGGGAAAACCCTGGAAAAGTCAGAATGGGCGGCCGCTGCGATCGTTCCCAGGACTTCCCGATTGCTCTACTGAGCTACGGTCGTTCGTTAATTATAATGAATAGGTTACTAATTAAACCAAATACGGTCTTCGTTACTGCACTGAATATAAAAGTTCCTCACGAGCATCTGAGGAACCAAAGTCTTAATTTTAAATCCACACTGTCATACAACTTTGAAAAATCGTAACCGACCATTTTCTATGAATCTAAGTGCACCTGTAAATTTTACACGTATGATTAGTCGTATTTTTTTCCTTACAGGATTCCACCTTGGTTTCTGTGTAAACTTGACGTGACAAGGTCTCACGTACATCAATATACGTTTAGTACCTGCGGTGACGATAATTTCTATTACTTTCTTCTAAAATACTAATTTATTTTTAACCTACATATTGCATTAAACTGTAATAATATAAACACAGGTTGAATTCTGTTGAAACATACCTTATTTTAAATGCATTTTTTAGAGAAATATTCGAATCCGCTTGTGTTTGTGATTACAATATAATGCTATGTAGGCGAAAAGTCACAAATTAGTATTACCGACGAAGCTAATGGAAATAGTAGTCACCGCACGTATTGAACGTATATTGATGTACACGAGACCATGTCACGTCAAGCTTGCACGCTTGAATGGTGGACCGACGAAGCAACAACAACAAAACAGCGACAGGCAAAAACAGCGACACCAAAAACCGCGACAGACAAAAACAGTGACAGGCAGAAACAGCGACAGAGAAAAACAGCGAAGGCCAAAATAGTGACATACAAAAACCGCGACAGGCAAAAGCCACAACAAGCAGAAACCGCGACAGGCAAAATCTCTGACAGACAAAAACCGCGAAGCACAAACAATACGACACACATAAATAGCGATTTAAGTTCCTGATGCACAGAAACAACGAAGTGAAAAACAGCGATAGCCAAAACAATGACAGGCGAAAGACCGGTACAGATAAAAACCGCGACGCACATAAAGAGCAACAGTCAAAAAGAGCGACAGGCAAAACCGCGACAGACTAAATCGGTATGACAAAAGAGCAACAAACAAACCAACCAACCCAAAATAGCAAGAGGCAAAAACAGCTACGCACAAAAATCGCGCGACATACCAAAACCGCAACTCAAAATACAGCGAAATACGAAAACCCCGACGCGCAAAACCCGTGACACACAAAAACATCGACATTGAAAAACTACGACAGGCAAAAGCATCCACATACAAAAACAACAAGTAAATATCGAGAGACAAAATCGGATATAAAAAGTGATGCATAAATACCGCGAAGCTCAACAACAGCAATAAACAGAAGCGCGACACAGAAAACAGCGACCCACAAACCGCGAAAGGCAAAAACATCGACATGGTAACCACCATGACCATGACAGTGACGCACAAAACAACGGGCCAAAAGTCACGACGCACAAAATCTACGACAAACCAAACCGTGACCAACAAACGTAAAGCGGCCTACACCAAATGAACTTAATGTTATATATCTTTTCAACGAATTGTACACAAATGAATATTTCCTAGGCACAATTAGGCACAAATGAAACAGAAACAATTGGCGTAAATGTCGTTTTGAAATTAGTATTTTAGACGAATTTGAGCGTAAAGCTCCTACCTCCCAAATATACTGTCTTATAATTTTGCGTCAAAGTGAGCTTAAACTAATTTTTTGTGGCATAATCCAGCACAAGTGAAGCACAAAGGATTGACATGAATTCTGTTTCGAAATTTATATTTTCTACCAATTTAATGGTGAAGCTAACACCAGAATTGAGTGTCGTATAATTTTGCGACAATTTGAGCATAAACGGAAATATTTGTTGCAATGTTCAGCAGAAACGATGTACAAATAATTGTCATGAATTGATTTTTGAAATTTGTATATTAAGCGAATTTGACTTTGAAGTTTGCCTCCTAAAATTTGAATGCCGGAAATCGTTGCGGCGAATTGAGCAAAAATAAAACTTTCTGTTCTACTGTTCAGCACGAACGATTGATACCCATTCAGTTTCAAAATTTAAATTTTTCGAGATTTCGAGCATGAAAGAAATGTCGCATACCCTTGTGACGAATTGAGGACAATGAATATTTATACTGCACAATCTAGCACAAACGATTGGCGCAATTTTCTTTTTAAAATTTACATTGCTAATTAGATTTCAAGATTGTTTTTTTTTAAAATTTCTACGTGAAGTTTGCCCTCACTCGAAAGAAATTAAATATCTCATATATTTGTGATGAATTGAGGAACTGCACAAAGGAGGAAGCTCCAGGCTTTCACATGCGCGCTCCTAGCGCTGAAGGCGTGTGCAAGTCGTGCATGTACAATACAACACTTGCCAGATTGGATGCAAATCAAATATTAATCATTACAGACTTTTACCTGGGTTTTACCACCCTTCATGCATGCGTGGTTTGCCAGGTAAATCTATAGTAGTTAGAACCGATAAGGGTTTTTTTTTACAGAAAATGCTGCATGGCATATTCTGTTTTTTTCCCTCTACTTGAAAACTCTTCTCGCGCTTTCCTGTCGTATTGTTTCACCTTCTTTCTTCTCTTATACACATAATTACATAAACGATACGCGGTAAATGCCTTCGTATAGATAGAAACCGTAGCATCCACACCCGCGCCATAGCCTGTAGTTGCATGTCTGCATGTACAGTGGACTGCTCACATCTGTAGACCTGTGAGAGGGGCCTGGGTTAGTCCGTGGGGTGCAGTGGGAAGTGCCCAAGCCATCAGCGACTTTCAGCGGGCAGCGTTGCCAGCAGCGTCAGTGTTTATCGAGAGTTCATTATTGACGAGGAAATACCCGGCCAGACACTTCTTATAATTCCTTACAGAATACCTTTCTCCTCCGGCATATTGCAACATGTATACTTCGGTTGCTAGGTAACTCAATGTTGACTCTTTGCGATGTAAAAGAATGTAGTCCACTGTGTTCAGGCACGATGACAGGAAATACTTATGATGTTCCCAATTTGTCCCGGATTGCACTATAGCAGGAAGCCGCAGTTAAGGAATGTCACTGCTACGGGAATCCATGGCCCAAACCGTGAAAACATACATATAGTATGTTCCAAGAAACATGTAAGAAAATTACACTGATGTAGGAAGCGCAAGCAGGGCTTTCACTGCACCAGGAATCTTACTCAATGTTTGAAGCAGGAATATATCATAAGAAAAACTCTACCTTTCATAAGAATAGTAGGTATATTTAACGTTCATCTGGTTAGGTTTACATACCTGTTCGGGCTATCAAATACTGTTCATTAAACCATAGCAAGTGTACACGGTATGACTTACACAAATGGTTACATACGTTATTGATTTTATATTCTTAATTATAAAAACAATATAAGCATTCTCGTTAATTAAACATTACAATTTGTTTGATGTTCCACACACTAAAATACTGAAAGTGAACATGAGTAATTACTGAGCGCGTGAGCCATCTATGTTCCTTAACGACAAGTGAACTGACATGCACACAATTAGTCTCTATCAAATGTGACTGTGGGCTACAATGTTACAATATTTATAAACAACCTTGTGCATGATACTATTATTTGTGCCTTATCCTCTCACCAGTATTTTCGTATTTCCATTTCGACAGCCTGAAACCTGGTTCTAAAATAACCTTGAGTCTAGTGTTAATAAATAATATGCTTTAAGTAGTTCATTATCAGGCAATAATGTTAGCTCATTATAAGGCAAAGATTCTTTTATTTTATATACCATTGCGGTTTGGCGATAAGAAGTTATTTACGTAAAACATATATTTATGGCGTTTAGACATCTCTGACTCAGGCCTCAAAAGTTAATTTTTAAAACTATCTAACCATTTTACACTGTAAAAGGAAATGTTTATTAAAGTTAAGGGGAAGAAAGTTTTTATCAGCGTACCGTGGAGCAATTGTCTTAGAAATGATCTATTAGCATGCTCATTTATTTTCAAAATCGAAATAGTGATAGAAATAATCTATGAACTTGCTACAAAAGAAACGAGCTTACTAGTCTATTTCAAAACTGGCATCTTCTTATTTCAAATTAAATAGTAATGTTTATATCTCTTTAAAAACACACACACACAACACTTTTCTGGATGCACAGATAAGAACTTCTTTCTCAATTTTTAAGAACTGTTTCTACCGCTTACGGAAATTTTATTGTTTATCACTTCTACACAAAAAACAAAAGCAAAAAAAACCACACTTCTTCTTGTCAATACTTGAAAACTGGTGGAAAATAACTACTGGTGGAGGAAACTGGTGGGCTTTCCTCTAATACCATTCAAATGCCGGGACAGTACATTCAACTTAGAACCTGGTCGATTCCTTCCCTCATGTTTCCCCTGCCGTATCCCGGCCTGAGGCACAGATGCGTAAAAGCCAGAAACAGATTCATATAATATATCTGAATTTGATATGGGTGATATATTGGCAATGAGTTTAATATACGTATATATATTTCTGATTGTGAACTTGCCTGACGCTATAAAACTCATTGTCACATTCCAGTGTTTTGCATTTACGATGGAGTGATTGGCACGGAGGTTGCACCTCGCATCACAGGTAACATCCTAAATTTTGCATATGAGACTAATTAGAACAGAAGATCCCATTTACCGATAGAGTGTCTGGATTACAGAGCGATTAAATTGCGTTTGTGTAAAAGAGGTAACTCTTCTTTTTCTAGGTTTTGCAGGTACGATTACCGGGACCTTCATCCTTTGCGCTCGTCATAGAATAAGCAGATACTGCTTAGATTAATTTTGACGATTTGAAATGTTACTAAAATATCAATAAATAACAACAGAATTGTGACAGTTAAATGGATATACAGAAAACTTCATATACAGTTAAATGCATATACCATCACTTCTCATAAGTATTACTGCAAACGAGATAGAAAGCTCGGCGATATTGTCCTACTTTTCATTAAATGCTACTTGCAACCTGGTCACCAGCTACTTAAAAAAAAATCCTATTGGATACTGAATACTGTCTTCCCAACCCTCATTAAGCTGCGACTCCGCCCTCGCCCTCCATTACGGGCGCTAGCACATACCAAAAAAGAGGCCGCATTTGAAGAACTTCATATTGCACCACGATAACACCCGCCCGCACACCGCGCGGACTTTTCAGGATTATGCGACGAAGAGAAAAATAGAAAATTTCCAGCATACAGCCCGGACCTTGCACCCAGCGACTTTTGGCTGTTTCCCCTTTTAAAGGCCGCTTTACGTGGTCGTCACTTCATGACGAACAAGTGACCAACGCAGCACAAGTTTTCTTCAGTTCGCTATCCGAGGACGAATTTTCAAAGACATTCACAAAGTGGCAGGAGCGTATGGACGCTTAGCTGTCAATGGTGTCTAATTTGAAAATGATGTACGTCTACTCGATACGGCTGACTCTGAATTAAAAGTTTTTGGTTTGTAATTTTTTTGTTTTATTTTAATGATTCTTGGAGGGGCCATGTACTGCTAAGTAGTCACGACTTTTTGTCTTATTGCGCTCATTTTGGTCTCAATCGGAAGCTAATGAAACAAATTTTAATCCTAGTACTTTTCCTAGCCAATGGAAGATGCTGTTTTCCTATACAGGAATTAGTTTCACTTTCTCTGCGATAGACTTTGTACTTAGCTGATTTCCTTCGTTTATTTGAGCAGACTAAACTCCCCATCTTCATCGATTTGACGCAATTTCTGGTTAATCTCATGCTCTCCGAAGGGGCATAATAATAATACCAACCTTAGGATGCTTGCCTGAAACTGTGACGGGATATCGGGTAAAATTTCGGAACTTCTCGACTATATGCAGTGCGAGAAAATAGATATTGCTTTTTTAGGCGAAATTAAACTCACTCAATCCAAAAAACTATACACTACAGGTTTTGTTTGCCATAGAAATGATAGGAAAGGCGTGGGGTCCGGCCAGGGTACCCTGACACTTAATGGTCCCTACACCTGCTCTTCACGAGTTAGAGGCCACTTCTATAAAATATTCTCAAATCAGAAGCCTATAGTTATAGTTGGAATCTACCAATCACCCTCTAAACGTGTTGTGATAGCTGACTTTGATGCTGTTGCCAGAATGGGCAATAGTATCATAGTGGCTGCTGCAGGAGCGGATCCATGGGGTGGGGGAGGGCGATCGGGGGAATGCCCCTCCCAGAATAGGATACTGTTTTATTTTAAAAATTAAATAAAACCCATCCCAGAATTGGAGCTCTTGATTTTTTCAACTTTGTATTATAATTGTAAAATAAAACCTAAAATAGGCACGCCTTACTTTTTTTACGTTGTAGAAGTCAAATGAAGCAATACATCGCAAGAAATTACTTGCTTTGGCATTCTTGCTCAGAAAATGTCCACCTTCGGAAACGCAGGTGGTCATTTCTGTTCTTTCTTTCTTTTCAAGATTATCTACCTGCTTCAAGTGCTACTAATTCTTGCAGTAACTTTGAAATTGACTGAAATACTGTGGTTGCAAGTTTATCTATGCAATAAGGCCGTAGACCTTGAACTATCAAATCTAAGGCTGTTTCCATTGGTATGTCCTGTTCTGATTTCAAAATTAATTATTCCATATCTAAGACATATGATGTGACGGATTCACGTGGGCGCTGTTGTCGTTCGCGGAGAAGTACCCCGATTTCTGATTTTGAACCTGGTTTTCGAAAGTGTGAAATTAATTTCTTTTTGAACTCAGCATAGGAACCCGTATTTAATGCATGACGTTTGATCAAAACCTCGATATGGTCCCTCGATTTGCCAATAAAAAAGGACGGTAGGATCTGTTTACATTTCTCATCTGAGAATTCGTAGGTGTTTTTGGCTAAATCATCGAATGATCTCAGAAATGATGAAATATTATCCGTTTTCGCGTTGAATCTCGGGAGTGGGTAATGTGAAGGTAAAACTACAAGTGGTGGGTCCTGAGTAGCCATGTCGTGATCGGAATCTGAACCAGAATACGTACTATTATGTTCTGTGTCTGAATTATTGGGAGAAAGTTCGGAATCGCTAAATGTTATGGACCTGACTGGAGAACGTTCTGGCTGTGGTTGATTTAATTCTAATTAAGTTTCTAATTCAATATTTCTCGAGCGTAAATTATAGGGAATATTGCGAGGTGTAGGTTTTGGTCTTTCCATACATAAGTAGTTGTGTCAAAGTTAAAGTCATTATTCGTGGAACGAATGTTGGGATTATACGCAAGTCGGAATCGAACACTTGATTGTTAGAAACAATCTCGGTCGCCTATCACCATGATAACTGGCTGGATTCGGGGGTCGTTATAAATGTTAAGAGGACGTATGCGAGAGGTTAACTTTTATCTAAAACACCGCTCTTCACGGGAAGAGTTGAAGTTCCGGAATAGTACCTAAGTACAAGGCGGTTGCCACCTTCTTTAAAGGACATGGATGATTTTCAGAAATTCTAAATGACAATTAAAATACATTTATTGATGGACTTTTGACTATTGAAGTTACATATTTAAACATTAGGATTAAAACAAAGAATCATTACAAATTTGGGACGGCGTATGAATAATGAATTACGTTGATGCTAAAAGACAAATATATGGAAAACAAGATAAAACAAATTCTGAATATTAAAACTAATTCAAGTTATACTTAATTAAGTTAAGCTATGCTCCAAGTACCATTTTAAATCAAAACAAATAACAATACCATTTTACACAATTTTCTAGAGACTGGAACGTACCTGTGATTTTCAAAGTCGAATTAAAGATGAATTAAAGATGTGAAGATGCACTTTGTAAATAAACTGTCTCTGTTCGTTAATTTTGGTTTAATCGTGTTTAAACCATTAAGTTTCACTTTTAGTCCCGATCGAAGATAGAAAGAATAAATTTCAACTATAGATGTCTTCTCTTTTGGCGTCTAAATTATAAGAATTCGTCTGAGCTTCTTTGCTCTGACATGTCTGACGAGTGAGTCGGTACAAGAGCCTGTTGATAGTTGTTTTTACACTATTTTATGTTTGTCTTCGAAAGAAAGAAAGGATCAATTTTGTTTCACGTGAGATAGTTTACTCTAATTCAAGGTTGAATTAGCGCATCTTCTTGGAGGTTGTTGATTGAAGGTTAAGTCTGAAACATTTTCTGTTAATTACGTTATTAGGTAGGTGTCCATGATGTCTGGAATCGCGTGGGATTTTATATTGTGTTTCAAAGTTCTTGTGAGTCAAGGTTAGATCTGATGTCACACGGTAGTTCGTAATTTAGAAATATAATTTGAGAACGGAAATGGTGTTACTGTCACGTCTTGTACGTTGCTATGTCGTTTATGGATACTTTGGAGTTCTGATGCAATAAACCTAATATCATGATTCATAGTCGTCATAACATATCTTAAATCTAATACAGATTGAAATCTTATAAACTTGTCCAAATGATATATACATTGGTGGTCAAAACTAATAAAAAAATGGAAATTAAAATTATGAAAACCTGAGCATATAACAATATTTTGCGCTCTCCCTCAGTTCTCAAAACCAATATCTACTTCCTGTTATCAATTGATAGACAATAAACTATAAACCCTATCTGTCCGCAATTGTTTGTCAATATTCCTTTTTTAGAAATAACAGTTTGATAGGCGTAGAAAGCAAATAGACCTAATGGTCTCGAAACCTGGACTCGAAGTCGGATAAGTCAAGATCGATTGACTGGTCTAGCTCTCATATATGTCCATCGTGAAATCAATATCGATGTTGAGAAACTGGTAAAGAAATTCGTTGCTTTGCGACAACGCAAGCTGGAATTTGTTTTGTAAAGTGTCGTGAGACGGGAACTGATTCTTTTGTATATTTCCTTTGTTTATTCAAGACTGTTTATTTTGTATTTACACCAACTAAATCTGTCGTACGAATTAATCTAGCATTAGTAATTGCATATACGTTTATTTGTGAATCAAGCGTGTTTGTATTGCATTTGTTAAAATATTAAGTTATTCCAAAAATTGTAATTCGCATAGGTTAGTCGTGCATTTTCCATGCAAGTACAATTGAAAAGAGCAAGAAGAAGGAAGTAATAAAAACTAGTGTATGAATAGAAATTAAAAGATCTTTATTAAAAAGAAATTCGAATTCTTCTTCTTCTACTACTACTTCTTCTCTTCTTCTTCTACTACTACTTCTTCTCTTCTTCTTCTACTACTACTTCTTCTCTTCTTCTTCTACTACTACTACTCTTCTTCTTCTTCTTCTTCTTCTTCTTCTTCTACTACTACTACTACTTCTCTTCTTCTTATTATTATTATTATTTGTAATCCATCAGTATAAATTTTTAAATAAGTTCATTCTACAGAAGAGCTGCGTTTCCTTTTCTCAAGTTGTTTTGCCTTTTTTTGCAATACACTCTTACCTTGTTTTGAGCTCGAACGACAGCCCCTCCCAAATATTCAGCCTGGATCCACCCCTGGGATGGTGACTTTATCAGCAAACATCCGTACTTTTGTAGTATTAACAGAAATCAGAATGATACAGCAATGTACAACTATGTTTCAACTTCGCCATGGCAAGTTCTTAGCCAGCATAATCCTACACATTACCCATACAATGTGAGACAAACCCCGGACATACTGGACTACGCGCTCTTCAGAAACATTCCGCATTACTTGACAATAGCAGCCAAAAAATTATTTAACTCAAAATCACATTCCAATTGTGATTACGATGAATTCTGCAGCAGAACCTAACTCATATATTCCGCGGTTCGATTACAAAAGGGCGGACTGAGGCAAGTTTCGTAATGAAATCGTCACCAGTTTACCGACCCAAGTCGCAATTGAGACAACAAACGATCTAGAGAACACTGACTCAACAATACAAAAGTCAGTCAAAGTTTCTGTTTCTTACCTGAGGCCGCGTACAACAGCATAAGAACTGCCTCCTGACATTTTGGAATTAATCTCACTGCGCAACCGTCTGCACAAGTCGCTCATGCGTACCAGAAATAGGATCTTCAAACCGCATATTAACCAGTGAAAAAAATAATTAACGAAAAAATCGCAACGTTCCACCACAACAGATGGGAAGAAAAAATAGCAAAGCCCAGCACGTCCGACCATTCTATTTGGAGGCTGACCAAGCCGTATACACCTATCTTTGTCTTTCAAAGCGACAACGGCCTGGTGTATACCCCTGAAGAGAAAGCAAAAGTATTTACTGACTCGTTGGAAACCTCTTTCCAAACAATTCAGGACATATCAGACAGGACTCATGAAGCTTCAGTCACTGAAAAAGTATCGCTGTTTTCGTATGATGCTGTTTTTGCCTGTCGCGGTTTTTGTATGTCGCTGTTTCATTTCATTCATCCTATGAGACATTCTCCTCCATTTAACTTGAGTTTTCTTCATATTCTGTGACATCTTATCCTCCAGTTTGCTTGAGTTTTCCTTCATATTCTGACATCTTCTCCTCCAGTTGACTTGATTTCTCCAATCAATTTACCTTTTAAAGATCTTTGTTAGATACTCCGCTTGATTTCGACCCTTCACCTTCTGCTTCTTTCCGCTCTCCATCGTCTTGGTGGGTCTGAGCATCTTCACACTTCCATGCTTCTCTTGTGACAGTACAGCTTTCATTCTCATGTACTGCGTAGAATTCCTTGTGACATCCCTAGCAGCATTTCTTCTTGTATGCCAATTCCAGAGTCATCAAGCTCAGACATTTTCCTGTCTTCAATGTTCCTGACGTCTTGTTCAGGTTTCTCTTCCTTCCCAGGACTTTGGACCTGCTGCGCCCCTGAGGGCGTAGGGGCGGCCCCATAGGGTCTCTGTTCGGGCGCCATTTATAACGATTCCTGCATCCCTGCTTCGAGCGCCAGTAGCAATTACAGGACTCCTCAGAACGGTCGCGGCCTCAGAACTACCACAAAAGGTTGTTGACAGGAATTCCGCCTTCAAGATACCTAGAAACACGGTAAGACAGCTTCCTCTGATGACACCTAGGCATTCCCCAGAGACGAGGTATGTTTCCACGTTGACTTCTGACGAGAGATTTCCGCACCAACGGGCAATCTGTCGACAAGAGTAGATTGATCTCTCGAATAATCAGGGATCTAGTTTAATATCTCGTATTTCCCAAGAGGCCAAGGGGCAGCCTCTCGCAAGCACCAAGAGTACACAACTCTCTCGTTCCAGCAAGAGAATATAGTTATCTAGCGTTCACCAAGAGATCACTACTCTCGAATTTCCAAGATTCAGCCTCTCGTAATAGAAAGAGGTGAAGTGTTGATTAAAATAAAGCAACAATTTATTAGTTGACGCACGTATATTTGTGCTTCGTTACGATCTATAAAGCAGAACCTGCTCTGCCATGTTATGGTGACTGATACAATAAACGATAGCAAACACTATACTTTATTATTTCTAAACTAAAATAATTAATTAACAAAATATCTTTGTGAACGATCAAGTATCTGTCTCTTTACTTGATACTATAATATTATTAATAATTAAAATAACGAGGAACACAATTTTCTAAAGTTCGCAGTGTCGCAAGCCATCTGTGGGGCACGCTGATGACGACTGCCGCTACTTCCTCTGGAAGCGTGACCTTGTGGCTGTTACATGCACCAGCATAGTTTAAACCATGGTCTTTGCAATCGGGCGATAGTGTTTCGTTAATAACCACTATTGTAAATTGAAATTCATTTTTAAATGAAAATACATTCTCGTTGAAAGAGAAGAAAAAAAATTGGTCCTTAATGTCTACCTGCACTCCTTTCAAGAATCTTTAAGATGTAAACTAACAGAAATGCAGGTGGACATACTCGAAAGTATGCAGATGGAGGGTGACAAATGAAAATTCTTTAATAAAATGAAACAGTGAATAAGCAAAACAGGTTATGATTGTCTTCCTTTCAGTAAACTAGTCGCTACAAATATCTAACCTTCGATCACCAATTTAAAATGAAACAAAATAAACTCAGGTGTTTTAGCTACTCACTATTCTTCAGTACTTACAATTTTTTATCAAGTTCTGCAGCTTCTTCTCTACTTTTTTGTCGAGCCCAAAACCTTTTAACAGTTCTCTCTCCATTTTATCCATGGCACCAGAACTAAAATGTAAAAGAAAAACAAGACAAATATTGTAAAATATATATCTCTAGCATTTTAGGTACTGGTGTGTATAGTATATTAGGAGCAAAGATTATATACCCTTTACAGAAAGATGAGTATCTTCCATGTTAATTCGATGTATCGAGTTTCGACACTAGAAGCGCCACTGTCACCGGCGGAAACTCGCAACACATGTACCAGATGCGTAAATATGAAACCGGAATTTATGTACAGAAAAGACACAGTGATTGGATGACAATGCTAAGAACTATTTTATTCCAAGTATTGGCCATTGCTAGCGATACATTTCTGCCATCGTTCCGGCAATGTGTGGATGCCAGACCAAGAAACTGTGCCTCTTGTGCTGCAAACCAGTCATCAAGCCATTTTCGTACATTTTCGTAAGATGTGAAGCGCTGGTCAGCAAGTGCGTGTCCCATGGATTCAAATAAGTGAAAATCGGAAGGCGCCAAGTCTGGTGAGTAAGACGCATGCGGAAGGATTTCCCAGCAAACGTCGCAATCGTTTCCTTGACCGGTTTTGCTGTGTAGGACGGTGCATTATCGTGAAGCACAATCACTTTATGTTGTCTTTGGTCATATTCTGGTCGTTTTTCACGCAAAGCTTGATACAAATCGATCATTTATTGTCGGTAACGTTGGGTATTAACGGTTTCGCCAGGTTTCAGCAGTTCATAATAGATCACTTCCTTCTGATCCCACCAAACACAAAGCATTGTCTTCTGTCCATAGCGATTTGGTCTTGCAGTCGATGTCGCCGGTTCTCCAGGAGTTACCCATGATCTTTTACGCTTAGGATTCTCGAAATAGATCCACTTTTCGTCACGGGGAAATGATTTCCTTTTGTACCTGGCGAGCACATTTTTGCAAGTGATTATTCGGTTTTCCTGCTGTCGTTCAGTCAATGCATGTGGAACCCATTTTCACATCTTCTGAATCTTGCGCATGGATTTTAAACGTATTGAAACTGCTTCTCGTGTCACATTTAAATTGATCCGCGAGTTGTTGTTGCGTTTGAGCGTCATCCTAATCCAACAAAGCTTGCAATTCTCTGGAACGCGTTTCAATACCCTTATTCTCCAAGGTATTGAAACTCTGTGCTCAATTTTATGATTTGCTTAAGCATGATTATCTTGAAATTTGGCAAAGTCACATCTAAAAACTGTGTGCAACTCCACACGATTTTATATTTTTCTGACCTGTTGTCAATCAACTACAGATTATCATGGATCTTTGGGAAAAACTGTGCTCATTCCAGGTGCACCGTCATTAAACGGAGTGGTTCGAATCCGACTTTACCAAAAACTATAGATCACGTCCTTAGAAGCTCACCAGCTCGTTTATGACGTGAATACAATTAAAGCAACCTAATGTCATTTCCGGAGAGATGATTTGTGGACTTCAAATGCATATAAGACGATACCCAACTTTTAGATATAAACCAGCAAGGATAGTTTTGACCCTCCTGGTTTTCAATTCTCTTCTATTTCCATCATGATTTTTATTCTCTCCTGGATATTATTTGGTTGTCGAATAAATTCTTGAAATTCCCATGTGGCTATATAACAACATATCATCCACGTACATATACGCATGTACCGATGACTCCTGAACAGTGTTTCTTTGAGGGGTGATCAGGAGCATGGGTGTTATCCCACAGCGCACGAAAAAGACGCCGCCGAAAGCTTCCCGACAAGAAAAAATGTCCCTGTCAAGAAATTTCGAAATTTGTTTAGTTTCGAAGCTAGATTTACAACATTGTCACAAATGACGTTCATATATCGGCAAGTAATGGCACAAGCGGGATCGGACTTCCAAATCACACTCGAAGTTATCTTTATGATTGATAAATGCAGTTTTGAGGTGATTTCTATGCTTGCCCTATTAAATCGTTTAATTCCTTCACAATAACATTCTTACGTCGCGAAACCTATAAGGCACTTCCTCAATCATAACCACTGATTGCGTAGATGTATCTAGTACTATTTCGAGTGTCAATTGTTAAGCTAACAGCGCTTACGCCATTACTTGTCGAGATATGACGTCATTTGTGACCATGGCATCGTAACTGAGCGTTTTTAGTTGCGCAAGTTCACATGATCTTTGAATATCTTCAAAGGGATATTTTTATTGTTTCGGTGTCAGGAACTTACTCTCAAAGTTTCGCAGGCATTAATCAATCGCCTTGTATATGGAAATAGTCTCGTATCGCAGCAAAGAACCCAAATACCCCCGGAGGTGTGCAAATAACTCCCCATACAAAAAGGTTATTCTAAAAGAATTTCTGAATCTCACAAATAACAATTTTGATTGATAGGAACTAAACCAGGTAGACAGGGTAACATGTTTTTATTCCGTCGGCTTGTCTTAACTTGAGGGCCGAGTCGAAGTTGAGCGAATTGATTGTACTGTTAGGCTCACTTCCTTTCCAACCCTGTGTGATGAAAATGGTGGTGCATGTGACAATTTGTGCTTTCGTTAAATGTAACACGTGTTTCAATTGATTATTCACTCAAATCCAGAGCAATGCTAACAAGCAATGCAAGTTTTCATAAATGCGCTGACGTTAACTTCACATTATATTTCACTTTCTAGAGTAATACATCTCCACCCTTAAGGAACTTACTATGTTAATACAGCGCAGAATGTGCTTGATAGATGGTAGTGGGAGATTTATTAATTTCTTTATTACAAATAAATGGGGAAGACATTAGGTGCAAAGGCGGGCATATCCCCCGATTAGGGGTGAGAATACGTGAAAGTGGTGATAACATTATTTGAAAGTGTAGCACGTGTTTCAATTGGCTATCCACCGAACTCGCAAGCAAGACAACTAACACAAGGCAACTGGGTTTGAAAAGCAGTCTTTAGAACATGTCACGTGTTTTAATTTCCTGAAACACGTAATAACTTCAACAAACTGCTATTACCAACACAAATCAGTTTTCCCCTCTCTCTTGACTTGTTCAAAAATGTACACATGTTAACTTCTCTGCTATAAGGTATTAAAACCAAAATACCATTCAACTTCTCTTAAAGTATATAAATATTCTGTAAGGGAAGACAATGAGTTCAAACGGAGTAGGGGGCATTAGGTACAAAGGGGGCACTTTCCCACAATTAGGGATTGGCATAGGCGAAAGTGCTGTTAACATTAGCTCAAAGTGTAACAAGTGTTTCAATTTCCTATTTACTCCAATTGCTCTCAGATCGTAAGGAAAGCAAGTAACGCAAGATTTCATGAAAATCATTCCTTATTCTTATTAAGACATATTTTAGTTGGCTACTGACTGAAATCACAAGCAAGACAAGCTTTCATGAAAATCAACCCTAATTATTATTAAATCACATTTCAGTTGGCTACTAACTCAAATCACAAGCAAGACAAGCTTTCATGAAAATCGACCCTTATTCTTATATGAAGAATTCACAATGAACTTCTATAAAGTTCAGAAGACATTACATTTCAGTCATGTTTATACATTATACACAGCAAGAATTTAAATAATAAAAAGAAATTATTTATTCTTCCTTTTTTTTAAAAAAAATGTATGAATATTCTTAAAATATGTTGTAAGTCTATCAAACATGAATTAATAAGATGAGAAAGTATTCTTAATATTATTATAAAGGTATAGGGAAAAGTGCATGTCCTATCCCTGTTCCCATATTTCCAGCATCTATTCTTCCCTATACCTTTATTCATCAAGTCTGTTACAATTCTCCTTATCCCTTCAAACTATTCTTAAAAGATGAAAAGAAACACTAACTTGCGTTCACACTAATTAACTTATCTTAGTTGTGTTTTTATTACCATTTTCTGTAAGAAAGAGCTAGATGCTTTCCGTACAGTAAAGAATCTTCTTATACGAAAGAGAATTAAATTATAAAAAATGAATACAAATAAATTGATTGTACGCTCACATTTTATAAATTAATTCTGTCATCATTCATTTACACTTTAAAAGTGATACACACACCCGTATGATATTATATATTCGTTAAAAAAAGAAACACAGGAAGCTAGTCTAAGGGGTGCTTTTCTTACAACCGCGCGATGCGCTTTTCAAAACTTGTTACACTAATTTTTTCTTCACTATGAAAGCAAGACTTATCAAAAAGTACTTTCCAATAACAAAACAAATTAAATTTCTTATGCTTCTGTAGATTGCCACACATAATCATGTTTGATTTTATTCATATAAAAAAGCAAAATATAGTAAAGCTAAATGAAGCATGGAAAAAGAGCTCGCTAGATGGCGCGTAAGTTTGCCTCGTGCATAAAGGAGCAATTTAAAAGATTAGAGGCTTCTTTTAATTATTATTTTTGTATGTTTGAATACTATTAAAAATATAATATACCTGTATTAAGCATAAATTAAATAGAGACATGTTTAAATGATATTTTCTATAACAAATAGCAGCTACACCATGTATTTAGTATACATTCATACTATATAAAAGAAGCTGAAAATTCACTCATTCGATAACTTAACCTAGCCTAACTTTGTATGGTTAGTGTACTCACGAGGACCTTGTGTTGAATACGCACAAGCGAGAAAAGTGCGCATACCTGCAAATTAGGATTGACCACAATATTCATTGTCGGAGGATAGAGTTAACCCTCAGAAAGCAGTCATTGTACAGAGACTGATCATCTTATCACCATCAACTTGTCCGTCATCCTAATACTTCTGGGGGCTTTGGGCCTACTCATAGTCATCACAGAACATCTTAGATATCACTCAGGACTACCTCAACGCTACAAGGACCTCAGCAATACATGAACATCGGCAAAGTTAACCAAGATAGATCTTCAGCTTCTGGTTCCCGCTCACGTTCACCGATGGAAAACCGATCACAACAAACTTCTCCACCTCACAAAAAGACTCATACAATTAGCGACTCGGACTCAGAACATGAACAGCACATGGATATAGAAGATAGAGAACAATTTCCGGATCTAACATCATCTTCAGCCAATAGAACGCACTCGTATTTGCTAACTAACTTAGATCCAAAATTTCAGAATCCGAAAGAACGTCTGCAACAGTTCATGAAATACGTATCACGGGACATCATAACTAGACTCATACCTACAAGAAATGTCATCGTTATTCACAGTACAGATAAGGACCTAGCAAGTAAAATTAGAAACCGTCATAGCTTCGAGATATTCGGAAAGTCAGCAAATATCACTCGCATTGAGAACAAACAGATCTGTCAAACACAACCACCTCGCAAACCACCAACATTATCTGTTGTTATCCGTGGCGTTGCTCCAGATGTTACAGGCGATGATGCAGAATTAGAATTTAAACATTAGTGACACTCCATCGTAAAATGTATCAGGATTAAAAACAGACAGGAAGAACCTACTGACATGATACAAGTCCTAACAAAGAACCAGGAAACAATAGACGATCTGCTGACAAATGGTGCTTATATCTACAAGAGACGATGCAGGGTGGAACCCTCTCACTCACCTCCTCCGATGCCCATACGATGCGAGAAATGTCAGTTATACAATGCACATCCTACAACTAAATGCCCGAATGATACTAAATGTGGATTCTGCACTGGTTCTCATAACACGAAATCCTGTCCAAATTTGCAACAACCACCGAAATGTAACATTTGCAGTCAACCACATCCAACTTTCAGTCATAAATGTAAAGCAAGACCTGCAGCGGAACCAAGTAAAGCTGAGTTCATCGTTAAAATCCGAACACCAGAAATTAAACAGCACCACGAGACAATTATTACTTCAGTATTTCAACCCATAACAATAGATCAACTGCTCTCATTCATAACAGTAACTCTACATCCTTTTCAGCGACAAAACGTACTACAACATACAATATGCAGCCAAAACAACATTCCACGTTAACTTCAATGCCAGTATTCAGGACCTTATGCACACTTTCGTGCCTATGCTCTTGAGACAGAAGTCTAAAACCACACCACCTGCAATCTCATTTACAGTATTTCTTATGGCTCTTACGTTTATCTTCATGAATATACGCTCACTTCAAATCCATAAACCTCTATTTGAACAACTTCTATTAGAACATGCTCTCGCATTTCTATTGAACGAAACAGAAATAAAATCATCAACATCATCATCATCATCAACTATACATTACTCCGGCAAGACAGTTAAGTTCTTGCTCAAAGAGCTAACGGCGATACGGCCATAGGATTTTCACCTACAGTAGCTTACAGACAATACAAGCCACAACTTCAAAACCTTCCTGAATATATTATCGCTACTCTCTACCAGCATAACTACATAGCTTTGGCCACCATCTATGTTTGCCCAGGTCACACTATACCAGACAATCTCTTCGCCTATATTTCTAATAACTTCAGGAACTACATTATAATGGCCGATAAGAATATTCACAGCCGTTCGGATAGAGAAAAACTTACTTCTATGACTTTATAGAATATCGAACAAACGGAACAGTTCGTCAACTCACTAAACCTACTCAACCCATTTCAAACACAACACCAGATATACTAACTGCTTCTACCAATCTTTTAAACCGTTGTACCGTCACCTTCTTGGAAGTGACCATACTCCTATCAAACTCAGTTTACGACAACGCCAACAACCAATACAACAAACGAACTTGACACGTCGAGAAGTTCTTAGATTCGACCAGGCTAATTGGAATGGGTATCGAGAACATATTCAAAGTAACGTTCAGGATCTGACACCACCGACAAATGAAAACGAACTATATACAACAAAACATATCTCTAACACCATAAAAGAAGCATCAAATCATTACATACTTAGCAGCACCATAAACCCTTACAGTCCGAAATTACCCCCTCAATACCTACCCATAATCCAACGATTCCGACAATTTTACCATGAGTATCAAAGACCAAGAAACCCTGAATCTCTCCGACTCCAGCGCCAACTTCAACGAACAGTTCGCAACTATATTAAAGCATATAAACTAAGACAATGGACAAAATCATGTAGCACATTAGCAAGCACTTCCCATCCTAGAAAATACTGGAAGCGGTTCAATAATCTCACGGGCAAATACAGCAAAACGACCTACCCTCTTCTTCATCAAGACCAAGCCTTACACACAGATAAAGAGAAAGCAAATACATTCGCTGATTATTACAAATCATTTTTACTCCGACACTCCCCAAGACATCATCCTGCAAAACGACTAAATCTACAATCACCGCACTTGCAATTAAACTCCGATCATCCCCTGCCAGATCACCCCCTTACAGTACCAATAGCAGCAGACAAAATCACAGACATTCTTGCACATAAATGACAATCAGCTCCCGCCATGGACACCATTTCATATAGGTATCTCAAAGAATCACCACTCATTCTTCTTCAGCTACTAGCGTCTATCTATACATTCATTCTTAGAACCGGGTACATACCACTCCACTGGTAAACATCCAAAACCCTCATGTTCTTAAACCGAACAAACCCCCTGAAGCCGTATCCTCCTACAGACCCATACAATTTACCTCTACCTTCAGGAAAATCCTTGAAAAAGTTCTTGTCAAACGCCTGCACCTACACTTAGATCAACACAACCTCCTTCCACTACACCAAGCCGGTTTCCGTCCATCCTTCAGTATCAACGACCAACTCCTTCGCCTCATTAACATAACTAATCACTTAAACTCTTCATATCGATCATGTCTGGTTCTGTTCGATTTAGAGAAAGCATTCGACAAAGTCTGGCATAAAGCACTCATTCATAAACTTCGCTCATTCCAACTTCCTATTACCTATCTACGATGCATCTTCAACTTCCTCACTAACCGTTTAGCATACGAATCAATAAATTCAGAATTCTCCCATCCTATCTTCCTACACTGTGAAGTACCACAAGGCTCAGCCCTCTCCCATCTCCTGAACTTACTTTTCGTTGCAGACTTATGCCCCTTACCAGAAAACACACATCTTTCAATACGCTGATGACACCGCCTTCTTAGCTATAAGTGAGACTATTCAACATATCAATCGCACAATGAATGACGCTATTAACATCTTCACATCATGGTGCAGTCAATCGGGACTTACAATAAACTCTAACAAGATTCAAGCCATCGTCTTTTTACCCCCAAAATGTCGATCCCGCATACAACAAAATCCATCTCGCCTCGAACTCAAAGTCCTACATGAACCAATCCGTCCTTCCAAACAATTTACCTACCTTGGACTAATATTTGACCATCATCTCAGCTGGCGCCCCATCTTCAGAAGGTCATTACAAAAGCTAAAAACCGACTGAACCTTCTTAAAAGACTGACTGGAACTAGCTGGGGATTGAAACCAAACACAGTAATCAACACTTACAAAGTTTTCCTGATACCTGTGTTAACATACGGATTTACAGCCTGGATTGCAGCCGACCACCCGATATATAAGAAACTACAAATCCTCGAACGCCATGCCTTGAGAACCGCTTTCCGCATAAAACTGCCAAGTCCGACACGAGAGTTGTACGAAAGAATTACATTTCCTCATTATTATTACACCTCGAATCACTCCGAACCAAGTACATTACAAACAGAATGGAAACGCAGCACCCATTATTCCAAGACATACTTGAATCACATGATCACAACAACACAAACGCCAAACATAAACATTCACCGTTATCATTACTATTCACTTTATATCACTACACTTTACCACCTTACCATACAGATTATGACATCATCACACCATATCGTTCGCATGACACTCCTCACTATATCGCACCCTCATCAATTGCAATGTAACACATTAGTGTATTATTCATCCGCCTACATTAAGCCCAGAGTCGCCCATGGGCAAAGGATTCATGCTTACATTCTTCTTAATTGTTGCCAAGTGTTGTGACGAGAAATAGCACCTCACCTCCATCATCCATAACATTATCACGATTATTCCTCACCTAAAATAAGTTTATGAGCAAAGCTCATAAAGTCCAAAACATTTAGAAGATATGTTATAATAAAGAATTAATAAAATGAAGTAAAAACAATTAGCCCATCAATTTGTTTTTCAATCCCAATCCTTTTCACCCAACTTCCCATCCCAAATAGAGGGTGTAGCTTCCTGGGGATGCTAGCTACAGCTAGAGAAAATAATATTCACTTATTGATATGGCCACCAGCAGGCTCAAGCTGGTTAAAAATTAGTACTGGTCTCGCCGTCCAATCAAAATAAGCAGGCACTTTTTTGAAATGTGTAATGCTCTTATCAGATACTTTACCATAAAATAAAATGGATGATCACTCCCCAACTAAGAGTCCCATCTTCTTTTCTTTATAATTTTGTATCTACCGTTGATTTCTTTGGTTTCATTTGTTTTTCTTGTTATTCTTATTCGTCTAAGGGAAGTCCATATTCATTCGTTTCGTTTGTTTCTTTGTTCACTTCTAGTTATGCTTATATGTCTAAGGGAAGTCCACATTCATTTGTTCCTTCCTTCACTTCTGGTTATTCTTATTCATTTGTCCTGTCTATTAATGGGATATTTACTCCTAACTATTTGGGAATCTACTCGTCACTTGCTTTCCTCTCAATGTTCGCCTATCCTCACTTGTACACACGTCAATGGTCTTGCACAATTCTTTCCTCATCTAATAGAGGAATGACCCACTACACAAGTGACCAAGGCTACACTAGCGCCTCACGTTTTGCAATAGTTTACCTACCAACATAGTACAATATATTTAACCTCCCCAAATTGAGATCAGCTCAAACAAACATCTTGCTTAACAGCACATCGTTTCAATGTTCACATGATGGAAATTTCCAAACGGTCTTTTTCCCCAATCTTGGATGACGCCACCTCAACCACGAACAACCCCAATTTTATATCGATGTTACAGACTGGATTACGTCATCACTCACCATCTTATTTTAACAATAGATGTACAAAAATCTACCAACAATGCAGCTCAATGACCCCGTCACATGATGCCAATTTACACACACTCCTTCTAGCTTTGCAAGCCGCAACTTTGTAACGATGTTACAGAGTGGATTACGTCATCACTTTTCCCCGCCCAAAATTCACCCCTAATCATCTACGAACACCCTTACGTATCCTCAACCCACCTCCAACCACAAACAACTAAGCTACGTGGCTCATGACGTCATCACGGCTGCCATCTTGAAATTCCGTCGTTGTTATACTATTTCTACTCGGCTCCTTCAATCGGCTATACACAGTGTTTCTTCAGGGGATGTCCGGGGGAGATTACTCCTAGACTGAGTTAATCACCCGAATTTAAAACAAACAAATTTTATAGGAACAAGGGTAAATTCAGTGTTGTACTAGAAATTATGCCCTCTAAAGGCCTAAAACCCCCAGAACACTTTTCCTGAAAGAAACACTGGCTATACAAGAATAAAATTATCTTCAGCGACCCCAATAGCAATAAAAGTTTTTAAATAAATTCGATTACATTACATATATACTGATTGTCTAGTTAACCGATAAATACGAACGAAATTGACAGAATCGTTTTATTCCCCTAAATCGGGACATTTCACCGCCCCGAGGGAATCTATCGTGACACCGGGACACGTTTGAGGGGACGAAGCCCCGCAAACCCACCGCCACCCCTGCAAGTTTCCAGACTTGGAATATTATGATGCTTACTACGACTTACCACTGTAAGCATCAGCAGGCATACTCCATGAGTAAGATAACTACTCGCCAAGGAGGCTAATGGAGCACTTGTTGACTCAGTACCTTTATAACAACTGAGTCTATCAACCAACGTGTCTACTACCACCAAACATTTATTATAGGCAATAGTTACATATAAATACATTTACATACATTCTATATACATTTCCTAAAAATATATGTTTTATGGGTACTAAGCGAATAGAATAAACTGTAAATACTAAAAATAAAAACAATGAATAAATATTAATAAAGTATAGGATTGACTAAAACTAATTCTTAATAAAACAATAATAATGAAGATTAGCCTTACTAAAGATATACACCTCTTAAACTAAAGCCATTCATCCCAATTAAAACACACAATCTTCAATTAGAACATAATACAAAACAATCTCCAAAAGAAGAATAAAAGAAAAATTTAATACATTTAAAATATAAAGTAATACTGTTTAACCCACTAAAAAAGATATATGTAGCAACTTACTAAGGTAGGAATTTTCACATGAACCCAGTTACAATTTTGAATAGGTAATGATAATAATAAAACCCATCCAAATTTACCAAAATTTACAACAAAGTTTGGCAGATAGCAGAAAGATTGTACACACAAACACATTAAAACATGAACATAACTAACCCAAATATAAATGGCCCCCAAGACAATAATTATTCATATATTAACTCTATGTCTGAATGTTTAGAAATCTAATAAAAATTCTATGACCAAAGTACTTAATGTACTCAAAAGACCACCCTACTAACCTGTAAGATTCTAAAACGAAATTTCAAAACAATGTTAAAACCAAACAACTTAAACAATCATTACATCAAATACGTGAGCTACAGGTAAATAATAATAATTAGCAATACATAATACCACACTATACATAACAAGGATTTAAGTTAAATAATTCAAAAACTAAACCTAGGGGCCGGAGACCAGCATCTCCCTCCCGGTTTAATTTTGTCCTCCTCCTCCCTGCCGGTTTCCGAACAATTTGGTACTAAGAATGGAGACACAACTCTATCACAATTCGTAGATGGAAAATCAAGCCGTACCCTGGACAAAGAGATTTCTATGTACTTTAGACACCATGTTGCATAATTCCTGAAATTCAGGTAACAACTCTTTACTCTTCAAAATGTCTGCAACATCTCTGCCATAGAATTTTTCTCTTCATGATGCAACAAGTTCATCATCGAGTGGACAAAACAACACTACATGTTCGAGAGTTGCAATTTCTCCGCACTGACATAATTCACTATCCCGAAGACCCAAAGAATGGAGCCTATTTCCATATGGACCGTGTCCAGTAATAAACTGAAGGAAACCATATTCCATATAGGGCAAGCTGAAGTCAATGTTAGTTCGGACCTCCGGAAAAAAGTTCCACACTCTTCTACTTTTAATTGATTTGTCCCATTCATCTTGCCATAAGTCAATCAACAATTCTTGGGATTCCTCCTGTCCTCTCCACCAACAAACCATCCAACGATACGGTTATAAATACCCCTGTAAGTCGCAACAGGAGCTTTCTTTGGACAGAGTCAATCTTGGCAGCAAGGGATTTGTTTTCCACCAGTCTGTGCGCCCACAGACTGGAGGCGTATGTAATGATTGGGACCAAAATTGCAACTTGGTAAAGGAGAACGACTTTGACTGGAAGCCTATAGGTAGTAGTGGCTAGAGATGTTAATTTATTTACCACCTTTCACGCTTTGATCTTTAACTGGGCAATATGTTCATTCATTTTCAGATGTTCATCCAATACCAGACCAAGATAATTTACAGTTCTAGTCCTAGAAATCTTATGGCCCTCGTATTTTATTACCGGATCCCTCTTTAATTGACCCGTGAGGAATAGATAGCTAGTTTTGTTAGTAGCAAGTGGCATTTTGTTTTCTTTGCACCAATCACTTAGAGCTGATAACGCATGGTTTAGTTTTCGTTCAATTTCATACCTAGAATTGCCCACCACCAAAAACACTAGATCATCCGCATATGCAACCAGTCCGTTGACTTCTGGAAGATCCTGCAGTCGGTTAAGGCAGGGATTAAAAAATATGTTCCAGACCACTGGACCCAACACGGAGCCCTGAGGGCAGCCTTTTGATGTAACTTCGGAGAACACTTCACTGGAATAACTAAATGAGACTCTTCTGTTGTTATAATAGTCTCTTATTATCTTCCACAGTTCATTTGGGATCTCCATATTAGCCAGAATGACCAATAGGGAAGGCCACCATACATTATCAACGCTCCCTGTATATCAATAAATAAGCCCACAACATATTTATTTGCATCCTTGGCATCATCAACGAGTTGGAAAAGTTGAGACATTGCATCGTCTGTAGATCGACTTTTACGAAAACCAAACTGTGCAGCGTTTAAATACATATCACAGAAAGGTTGTACCAGTATACGTTCGAAGATTTTGCCTAAAACATTTAACAGGCATATTGGTCTATAGGACTTTGGTAACGCTTTGTCTTTTTCCGGACTTTTCAGCAAAATGATAAGATTCGCAGATTTCCAAGGAGTGGGGAACACACATTGTTGACAACATTCACAAAAAAATCTACACAAATAGGGGCCCAATATCTTGTAGCTTCCTGATGATCTCATTAGTTATGTTGTTCGGGCCAGGAGCCTTGCCGTTTTTCAGCTTTCTAATGATGGACAACAAGGTATCGTTGGTAATATCCAGAGCACACACTTCCGTTAAAGGAATAGACTCAGTTTTAACCAGGGGTGGATTTCGGGTCTGGCCCGGCCTGGCTGGGCCAGGCCAAAAGTCTTCAGAGGCCTGGCCGGGCCAGGCCAAATCCCGCTGTAGTCTGTTAAACTCCAGTTTTGTTCTGTAGATAAACAAAAATTACTTTATAGAATCGGTCGAACTAAAATTTTAATAAGGTATTATCTGAAAGTAAGTTTTTAGTACGTAGGCTAGTCCCTGAATTCTCACAAACATTGTCATGTCCGCTAGCTTTGTATTTGCTCAGAGTTTCTTTCAGAGAAACCTCTCCATAGAACAGTTGTACAGCTCCGAAGATACTTTTGAAGGCTCCAGGAAATTTGAAAACAGAGGCGGAAGTCCGTGAAATCCTGTTGCTATGAAAAAGGTAGAGCCGTAGGCGGAATCTAAAATTGTTGCCTGGCCTGGCCGGAAACACGGAAATTCCCAGGTGTCCCCCTCACCCGCGCCGGTCCTTTTGTCTTGGAAGCGTAATGTTGCCCAATAAAGAAGACCACTTACTCCACTTTTGCTACTACTTGTGGCGTTAGGGTCTTACAGGGAGGCTAAAATTAGCAATTTTTACACACAAGACTTATACATGGAGGTAGTGTTAGTGTTATAATCTCAGCAGGCCTACTGTGTCTGTAGGGCCCTTACAAATCATTAGAAGGGTCCTGTAATGTTTAATCATCAATTCACAAGGTTTTAATACATGCATACTCTTTTAAGGCGAAATATTTACGTTATTAAGACTTTGTATTTTGACACCTGGTGCCTGTTTCACCAAAGTACTTGCCAACTTTTCACTCTTCAGTTTACATATCAGGAAGACTGTCTCAAGAGCGCTTACCTTCCGCCACAAACCCTTGTTCTCATTCAGTCACTGTTCTATCATTTTGTGCAAGCAGTGTGATTATACTAAGCAATATTCAATTGTTAGTAAATTTTTACTCCCAAAACTAGGCAACAAAACGACAGTACACATAAATATTGTGGTGGAAGGTTGGCGGTCTTGTGACAGTCCTCTGGAAATGGAAACCGAAGAGTGAAAAATTGACAAGTACTTTCGTGAAACAGGCCCCTGATCAGTATCCGAAAGGCCATTACAATATTTTGGGGGGCCACTACCATGAACGGTATTGAAGGTCCTTGAAAGGTGTATTTGGAACCCACGCTCCTCAACACCTACTAGCACTATTGCTCTTTCGTTTCCCGGGTAGGACCCTTTGTTTACCAGTCCGTTCCTGTTTCAAACTATGTTCCGTATACTATTACGAGTGATGTAATTAGAATTTTCGGCTCCTTTTGTAAGAAACCTTGTCCTATTATCATCTCCCACAGGCAATTTAAGCCAGTGACTTATCCACGTACCTCTAAGGCCCTAACACCCCCAACACCCCTGATGCATTATTGCAAACACCCCACTTTTGGGGGTGCAGTATTTCAAAAAGTGTTTTCATACTTGTTCTAAAAATGAATTTATTATACGAATGATCCATAACATTCAACTTATCCGTATATGCTCAGTGAGTGACGATTCAAAATAAATTTGAAAATTTTACGTTCATAATGAAATGGAAAGTTTATTATACTTTTCAGTTCAGTGTTTGGGAACAATGGTTGGAACCACACGTGCATTCAATCTCGCAGAAGTTGGAAGAATTTTGCACCCTGATCAAACAGCCAACATCTGTAATCCCATTACAAAACAAAGAGGTTTTTGTAAAATGTCTTCACTTTCCCCACTTTTATTATCATAAACTCGCTGAAAGCAAATGACAATTCGGACTTCGGAGGTTCCTTCGATGTTCACTAACTTCTTATGCCCTCTCCCGGCCTCTCCATGAAAGCGATTAATCTTGCAATACGTTGTCAATCGTCGCTCTTCAAATATACCCCTCTGAACCAGAAAAAAGAGAAGATGTGAGTGATAAGATTGTGAAAGAGAGAGATAACAGGACAAAATGCTGCTAGCACTGCCACAACTGCGGTGTACATGATGAATTTTATGACCGCGTAAGGTTGGTGGTTGCAGAAGTTGAAGAGCCTTTACCCAGACTGAAAATAATGAATGGAAAGAAAGGAAGTTGTATGAACAAACCAAGCTGAATTTTCTCCCGAAAAACACAACACAGTTGGTGTCATAATACAGTGCTTCTCCCATTGCCAAAGGCAGTTTAGGGCAGGAGGGATGCCTTTCCTTTCATATACCGTTCATATTCCACCATTCAGAAATTCATTCAAAATCATTTATTGGTCTCAATTTTTTTTTCACAAAAAGGAAACGCCAAGTATATCGCTAAATACAAGACTAACAAACCCTCTTTATGCTGTTCGCTCCCGACAACAATAATGAACATTTTACGTTGTCTCTATCCTCGACACAGGCTGAGCGACGTTAGAATAGGGAAACGGGATAGGGAATGTTGGACATAAAATTGACATAGTTTTGAACACAATGAAGTAAATTAAAGTGTTTAACTTTTTTATTTACCACATTTCAAAGAGTTTCGTAAATTAGTAGCGTCCCGGATTTTCACTTTCGAAATATAGCAACCGTAGGTTTAAAGTATTTTAGGGTACCATGACGCCTCAATTCTTCTCTTAGTGGTATTGGAAATATCAAGCTCTAGAGCTCATTTCCCCACGCTTTTGGAAGTCTATATCGCTGAAATGAAGCATTTATAATGTTTATAATTTTCATGTCAGGAATCCCGTGTAATAGTTTTGTTTGTGTTAATTTACAACACCCTGTATACAACGGAAGGGAAGTCGTAACTTCAAATTATACACGAGAAGTTGAAACAAAATGCTTCTGCACAAATTAATTTCCAGCAGAGTGGTCCTCGAAGTGATAATAATAATAAAAAAAATATGGAACAATATGCAAGGGAAAAATCTTATCAGTTACAACTAAAAAGAAATCGCGTAAGTGTAAAGAGAAATTTAGTTTGATAGAAAATCATTATAACCTTATTGGCATAGTTTTGTAACTTCTTTCTGGATTTCGGTAACATCGCCTCTTCGCGTGAAGTCTGTTGCTGAGCGGAGTCCAAATTTAATCTATTGTTGAGCCTTTTCTCGGCAGGGAATAATTGAACTTCTAGTGTCTAGTCCATTGGCAGATATGAAAAACAAGACACGAAGAGTAAGCTACTCATATATGTAAGTGATTTTGAATGTCTGTTAGAATCAGAGCTTAATTTCTGAGGAAGCTAAAGGGCGCAGGGGTGGATTTCGGCACTGTACTGGCCTCGCCGGGGTGGGTCAAAAGTTTCTGAACGCATAGCGGAACAAAGCATAATAATAATAATTATTAATATTATCCTCTAATGACCCGTTATACTGCCCCCAAAATGTACTCCTTCAGAGCTGTGGGCCAGGCCAAGAAATGAAACCGAAATCCACCCCTGGTTTTAACCGTCAGTTCCTGTCTGATGTTTCGGTGGTAACCAGTTTCCACTTCAGCGTCATCGTCCGGTAGAAGGCAATTCATAAGCATTTCCACAGTATCTTTCCAACCAAGAGTTACTCTTCCATCGCTATCTCTCATTGTACTATGGGCCGTTGGCGGACTTAGTCTTTCATTCACGATCCTGTACGGGACACCCCAGGGACCCATATCCAATGCGCAATTAACAAAGCACTCCCATCTACGTGTCTTCGCCCTTTCAAGGCAACGCTGATAGTGTTCTTTGGCTTGCCTGTACTTTTCTAGGCGTAACACGCGATGTTCGGGAAGAAGGGCACGCTGATATGATTTTCGTCGTGCATTAAGAATTCTTTTGAATCTTTGAAGTTCATGACTCCAATAGGGTGTTTTATCCCAAGGCAACCGTTTCTTCTTTATTGGGGAAGATTTCTGGAGGGCGGTGATCAACGCTTCGCTGAGTTCTACTGCTTTAACATTCATATCATCTCCTGGGTTGATCTGAGGTAGCTGTAGGATGTCCCGCAACTTCTTCCAGTTAACTGATCCTATATTGAAGCGACGTTGGGGGGTTACGTGATCCTCGCACGGCACTTGTTCTTCCAAATTACTTGATGGAAAGAAGGAGCAGAAGATGGTATTATGGTCACTTAAAGTGAGGCCATCTTCTACTCTCCAGTTTCGGATACAATCGACAATTCCCGTAGTTGACATAGTAACGTCTATGTTCGAACTAGCACCCACGTGGTTACAAAAGGTTGGAGGAAATCCTGGCTGGTTTAGGATAACTAAATTATTTGCAAGAATGACGTCCTCCAGTTGTTCACCTTTTGCGTCAGTTACGGCGCTGTACCACATTGCCAATTTTGCATTTGAAGCCGCCATTACGATGATTTTGCAACCAGCATATGTATTTAACATATGTTCAAGCTTGCGTAAATGTACTTCAGTTGGATCTGCGAACTTGAAATACATGTTGATTAAGATTAATTTAAAATGATTCCACACAACCTCCATGCAAATCGCCAGTTCATCACTAGGTGGTCCACTAGAATGCCTTTAATATTCTTATTATTGATAGTTACTGCAGCTTGTGGTTTGGCTCCCTTCAAGAAGATACAAGACGAAAGGGGGAGACCAGGAATTTTTCCCTTCATCGTATAAGGTTCTTGCACACAACTTATGTCTACGTGTCGTTCTTGTATTAAGCCTCTCAGTTCACTGATAACTGTCCTAGATCGCTGAGCATTAATTTGCAAGAATTCAATCCTATCCATAGTCAATTTTAGATACTAGTCTTTCCTGACACCGGGACAGTTGATCTAAAGCCGGTGACAGTCCCGGAAAACCGGGACATATGACAACCCTGCCCCAATGTTCTGAAGGGCTCACATGCTCCACCCAAAATTGTGAAGAGATAATGTTCATTTCATACGTTTTTTTTAAAGTACCTACAATTCAGGAACATTGTGGGGACAAATCACGAGACTCTCCAACCCCCAACAAAACCAAAGTTCTAGCAGAGAGATGGTAATTCCCTTCTCTCTGGTTTTAGTTGCAGTGCTTGCTTCCCATTCATAAATACGATCTGTTGCTTAGAGTAGTCCACTAAAAAAAAAATATGTTTGTAAGTTGTAACTCATATGTTTGTACACTCAAGTTCAATTTTTTTTCGCATGTCTTTATTTGGCAATTTTTTTTTTACAAATAACATTTTTCTCCTTTGAATCTGGTGTTCGCTTAATTTTTTTACTTGTAAACAATGTAAAAACGAATATTTTCTGAAAATTTGTAACAAAAATATTAATAAATAATGAAACTATAACAAAAAAAACAAAAAAAAAAAGAATCATGAAGAAGTGATCGGTCCAGAACTGTGAAACTTGGCAACATAGGGAAATTTACGGGGAAATTGAGAGGGAATAAGGGATATTTCTCTTCACTCTATGAAACAGTGTATATCTTTAGTATTACCAGCAACTGAGATTACAGACAATGTTGTTTCAAGTAAAACATTACACAAGCAAAAGTTACAGATACAACATATGCATTGCATAATCATGTAGCAGAAACAATTATATCTCCGAGAAGGTGTGAAGCAAGACACAAGATTGGTTTTAAATTTCGAAGCGAAGACTGTCATTCAATGCTCGGCTAATAAACGCTGACGAATTGCTGGAAGCGCAGCGCGCTCTGTGGCGTAGTGGTTAAGGCTGGCGACGGTAAACTAAAGGGTTGTTAGTTCGAGTCGCCGTTCCCTCCTGAATATTTTTTTTCAAATGCAAAACGGTGTGATTAACTCTCTTAAATTATATTATCCTTTTAGTATTAGCTGATTGTTGATAGAACGATTTGTATTACGTTACGAGAGGGGCAAAAATCATCAGAAAAGCGAACCTATTGCCTGATAGTTTCAATGAAACGAGAGAAATATGCAGGTAAATGTATTGAATTGAATTCATCCATAGTTTCTCCATATTTTTTTCTTCATTTTCGGCAAATTATACAGTATCTTTATTAGTAGCTTGCGGAGAATCGAATTTAAAATTTGCAAGATGACTCATACCATCTCGAATCACAGAAAAAGGCATAAACGACAAGGCTTCTCTCCATGAATATATTAAATTGAATTTTATTGATGGCGTGTAGCCCTCTGTGATAGGGTGACCAACCGTCATGTTTTACTCAGGGTTTTCCAGTCACACCAAAAAATAAAATAAAAATAAATAAATTAATTAAAATTAATTTTATGGGCGGTAACAGCACTATGGCTTACGCTCATCCTGATACGGGGGAAGCCCCTTCTCTTTGTCACGTCTAAACTTAGCTGTTATTTGGATAAAATACGAAAACTAAAACAGTAAAATCATATAAAAGCTGAAGATGTAAAAGGTCTTCAGAAATATAAAACACTGGTGTAAATGGCCAAAATAACGAGTAAGATAACTAAAGATGCATAGGCAGTGTCGGACTGGGCCCTCCCGGGGCCCAGGCTGGAAGAGCAGTTTAGGGGCCCCACGGTAGGAGTCGTATACATCCCGTAAAATACGGGATCGTCCCTTTCTCAGAGTTCTGTCCCGGTGTCCCAAAAACGTTTACCGGAACGCTAAAACGTCCCGTGTTTTGTTTATGAAATACAAACTATTGGGTCAAAAGTTGTTAATGAGGCCAGTCAACAAAAAACTAACATGACAGCTCATTGTTTCTCCCACAAAGCCATTTAATTTATACTACTTTCAAGTGACGGACAGGCAATACAGACAATAACTATTTTAGTTCGACAAATTTAGCGTTCAGTTGTAGTAACAACATAAATAACCGAAGACAGAAATACATTATTCCAAAAACCACTTTTCTGGTGTTCAGGATACAAAACAAAACAATGGTTTTCCAATATCAATTAGAGTTTTCCTGATCACATATGCAATTATGTTTAAAAAGGAAATATGTTTAATGAAAACATTGTTTAGAATACGAAATAAGAAATCAGACAATAAGTTTAACGATAATAACGAAACTTTTTACATTTTCCATAATTGACTCCTCACGACTGCTTTTTACCAGTAATTAATTTACATACACATGTGAGGGAATCACGAAATATACTAGTATGCAATCTGTATAATAGAGACCAACCCAAAGTCACACTTTTAAAGCGCTAGCAATCTTTTCAGCTCAGCAGAGGTTCTACAGAGCTCTTCTATAATCAGTTCCCGATCCAAAATATCAAAATTCAACACTAAGCAAAAACGTCTCTAGCAAGTCCTGGCTGGGCAAAGAGCTCAGTTTTGTTTAATCAGGTGAAGTTTTAAAAATGATCTTTCACATGTAACTTGGGTGCATGGCAAAGTAAGAGCATATTATTTGTATGCTACATACAAGTTGCTTAGTGAACTTGCCTGTAGTACATACTGATGCAACACCTTTATTCCACACGATAAACATCTGTTGCATCTGGAACGTTCCTCACATGCATTGATTAAGGAGTTCTTCGTCACTATCTGACATTTCAGGCTGAGATTGGTAAATAGTACTGCAAGAAAGAGTTTCATACAGGTCAATGAACTGAACTAGTTCTTTTTCAATTTCGTTTTTACTAAGTTTTGTCTTACTGACCAAAGCTTCGAATGAACCTTTTGGAATACCCTTTACTTTCATCTTTTTGAAGTGTTTTGGATCCAGGAGTGATAAATCGGACAATAAAGTTGAGTCAGGTTGAAATCGTTTTTCGATGCTGTTCTTTGCTCTATTCATGATTTCATTATAATGCTCTACTTTGAATAAGTCTTTCGTATTGAGATTCCTTCCCCGCTCATCACTGCACTGTTCTCCTGGCATCGTTTTCTTTATAGAACCCCTCTTTTCTGGAAAATCATCTTCAATTTGTATATCAGTGTCAGAATCTTCAAGGCAATAATCATTTATAGCTTTGCAGAAGGATTTTGTCATTTCATATAAGTTGTCAAATGATTGGTCTAGATTTCAGACTCTGCTTTCAATTTGCTCAGTTAAATTGGTGACCAATCTCCACGCAGTAACGTAATCCATTGTTGTCGACTGCAGATACTTTGATACTGGAGTAAATATAGAAAACAAATCATCATAAATTGCACACAAGATCAGAACTTTAAAGTCTGTCCATTTATGTAGCAGAGATTCTGCAAGAAATTTAGATCTGCCATCAAACTTTCAACTTGTTAGTATGGTGTTAAGAAACAGCCAAACATATAAAATCTACTATGTTTCATATCAGCACTATCAACATTGAAAGAACCTACTTCTGCTATGGCAGACAATGCCTTTGGCTTATTCCACCACCGCGTTGCTCCACCACCACCACCGTGTGATTGGAGACCAAAAAATGGTCTTCAAAACCTCAAATAACTTTAGACGCCATGCTGTATTTGCTATAACTGATAGGAAGCTCCCCGCTAAAGCTACGTTTCACAAAGCCCGAGGCCTATACGATAATCACATAAACTCATAAATAGTGAAAACTGCAAATACAGTAATAGCTTGGAAACACACATAGGCGATATTTGGGACACCTACCCTAACGTATTCACTATAGATAGGATCATGAATTTTAACATGTTTTAAAGCTGTCAGAGACATGCTCCAAATAGCCGGTTCCAGGTCTCTAGGTCACCTGTGGGCTGAGATATGGGGGGTGAAAAGTCCCCATAAGAAAAACATGAGGAATGGGGTGTCATTTTAAATTTTGATAATCGAAAACTACCAATCCATAGTTTTTGGAATCACTGAGACTAATATTTCCACTTTGACTGGCTCAAAAGCTGAAAGTGCCTAGCCCAACAAGATAGCAATAGTGATTAGTAAACCAATGACAATGTGTCGCAACGCCATCTGATACGTATGACTTGAAAAAGAGAAAGAACAAGCGAAAAAAGAATCGGAATTATTTACAAACAGTTCCTGTTCCGGAAACAGTTCCTGCTCCCGTTTTGATGAATGAGATCTGCGATGTATCTTGTAACAATTATACTACAAGTTAGTGGGTGCTTACCCTGAATTGTTTTTTTTCCCACCCCTCCCTCTCCGCCCCAGGGGGTGGAGGATGAACGTGGACTGCATACAAAGTATCACTATTCATCTCAGCGACCCCGTAAAGTAAACTATGGATTCGACAATAATATTGGTCGTTTACGATTATCTTTGTCACCCTCTCCCACTTACAGGGGGTGGGGAAACTTGAACATTAAAAGTGTTAATATTCATCTCAGCGACTCCGACAAAATAACCCTTGACAACCCATTAAAACAAAAGAATTATTCTTATTACAAGAGAATACTTCAAAACTAATTAATTTTTCTATTTTAAAAATACACCAAACTTGGAACGGATAATCAACAAACAGGATAATACGCACACGGATAATCGGGAGTTTGCTGTATATAAAAATATTTTAATGTTGTTGTATACCTTCGGTATATGTCCCTGACACATGTGGATCTTCATGTTCTTGGGCAGTGGAATTTGGAAATGACAGCAGCAAGTAATCAGTAATTGTTAACTCACCATTGTTCTTCAGAAAAGTGTCTGATTGAAAATTACAAAGCGGTTGTCGCTTTTTGCACCCGCGCAAGGTAGATTGGAGGGGAGGGGAAATAGACATAGTAAAAGCGATAAGAAACTTGCACGTGTTGCTTAGTTGATTGTTGAGGTGACAATGGGCTAGTTACTACATTTCATAAAAAGCAAAAAAAGAAGAAAAAGAAAAGAAAAGACAAACAAGAATAAAAGTAATACGTTATATTCTCGGTGTTGGTATGCGTACAGAAATATGCTCATCAATTTATTTTCGAACATAGTGCACCTGCATATGAAATATTCATTTTATGTTAAAACTCCTTTACATATGCAACATGCAAAATGTGTAATTATCATAGCCCTAGTGATAACATAAATTAAATTACTGTAATGTAGAAAAGGGGCCCCATTCTGTTTGCTCTATTGTAAATTCAGGCTATAATGATCATCATAATTGATCGAAAAATGACGGATGTGCCGTTTTCTAAATGCTATTTCTGTTGTACATCGCAGTAACCTTCGGAAAGGAACCCGTAAGGTATCGGAGGCCTTCTGGCCGTAGTAAGAGCTACAGTTATCTTTCTGATGTCTGTGGGAATAATCAGTGACGTGCATCTGATGTAGGCCCGAATTTCGTGGTTCTTTTTGTAGGGTGGGGCCCCGGCCGGGATTTGGCGGAAAGAGTAAGAAATAATCCAAAAGCGTTGGATGTTATAAGCAAATCTATTGAACTAAATTGTATCTACGTCAAATTCGCAAACTTTCTTTAAAATATTGGCACTGTTAGTCGCACATCAAAACTGTGGGCACAATATTTCAATCAAGTGCAACTTATCAGAGACTATATTCATGCAGAAAAGACTGGCGATTGGTAGCTACACCTGGAATGTGCGGTTGAAATGTTGCCTCATTTTCATGCGGCTGTCCACTTAAACTATTCTAAAAGTGCTCACCTTATCTACAACAAATGATATGTCTTCAAAATCGGATGAAAAAAGAAGAATTTGACCTGTTCACTAGACTAGGGTATTTCACGATTCGGAGAAGTGATAAGTTCTGGAGTGGCATTTGGACAGACATGACGATTGAGTAGGTTCTAATGCGCGCAATGAAGTGCGTTGAAGGCCTCACACATGGTAGAGGTGTAACTGATAGTGTAGTACCAAAATGGATCTTGACAGCTCCTGCGTCATCACATATTGTGGACAGTTTGGGTTAATTGTGCAATGTTTCTTTCACATCCGGAGAACAGCACGTCGAACTAAAAGAGGCACGTAAGCAACGAGATAATGGTGATATCCAGAAAGTGGTGGATTGGCTGGTAGAACACAATCCTTTTCCAGAGAACGATCATATTGCTACTATTCAACAGGAGTTATAGATGGCAGTGATGTTGATTGTGAACAAGCTGTTGAGGTTGGGAAGAGTAGTATTTCTCATATGGTTGGAAAGAACTTTTGTGATATTAAGTTGAAAAGATCTGCTAGGGTATTCCCATTAGCGACAGCAACCTGGTGTGTAAAAATAAAGACCACAGCAGTCCCAGTCAACACAAAACAATTATTCATTCGTATTATTGGAGTGATTAAGAGCAATGAAAACCTATCAGAGTATCTCAAGTACGAGTTGTCACCAAGACCTCTATCATTGTTTGATGACGTAGGTTTAAGAAAGACGAAAAAAGTCAGTGCTATTTGATGTTCTAGAAAGTAATGGTGAGGTAGAAGCATACGATCATTGTCAAGGAAGGTGCGTAATTGATGGAGGGTTTCTTCTGCATCGTGTTGTCTGGCTTCAAAACTATACGTTTGGTGATGTGGTAGCTGCATATAAAAGTTATATTACTCGTCATTATGGTAATACTGCAACGGTAGTATTTGATGGTTATAATGATGCTGAAGATACCAAAAGTATGGAGCGAATGAGATGATCCATTAAGCTGCAGTCTCCTACTGTCATGTTTACTGATTCAACACCAGTTGTTACATCCCAAGAGAAGTTCCTGGCGAACCTACAGAACAAATCCAGGTTAATTGAAAGACTATGTAATCATCTCACTACTGCAGGTATTAATGCTTTTCAAGCTTCTGGGATGCAGATACTAAGATTGTGCAAACAGCTCTGGAGCTCTCCCTATCTGGGTCGGAACTTGTAACTATTGTTGGAGGAGACAACGATCTTCTTGTACTTGTAATCGCATTATTCAGTGAAGAGGTGGATATCACATTCCTTAAACCAGGAAGGGGAAAAGTCTCTTCTAAAGCTTTTAGTTTAAAAAAACTTCAACACAGTCTTGGTTATATGAAGGAACATTTACTTTTGGTCTATGCAGTCACAGGATGTGATACGACCTCGGCCCCTTACCGTCAGGGTAAGAAGAAAGCGTATAAATTGCTCCATAATAGCAATGATCTGCAAAAACTTGTCAGTATTTTTACTAATGAAAACGCGTCTTCTGAAATTGTCACAGCTGCTGGAGAATCTTTCCTCCTTGCCTTGTATGGTGCTGGAAAATCGGCCCTCTCTCTGGATCAGATGCGATATGTGGCATTCATGAAAGCTATTGCAAGATGCCCAATCACTAGTGAGATTCAGTTGGAAGCTTTGCCACCCACCAGTGCAGCTGCACATCAGCACTCACTGCGTGTGTACCACCAAGTTCAACTCTGGAGGGGCAACAAGCTGTCTGCTACATCGTGGGGTTGGCTCAGGACTGAAATTTGTCTGGAACCAGTTATGACCCTATAGGCTCCAGCTCCGGACAGATTATTAAATCTTATTTGCTGCAACTGTAAAATAGAGTGTGAAGGTTCCTGCACTTGTAGAAAAACAGGTCTTATGTGCACATCGTCATGTGGACACTGTAATGATAGTGGATGCTCCAATTCTGCGATTGTAGAAACAGATCCAAGTGACAATGCTGACATGGAAATGTGAAACCCTTTATCAAAATAAACTTTTTTGTTTAGAGTACATAAATTTTTCCGATTGTTTTCCTTATTATTGTAATAGTTATGGAGTAACCTGACAATTTATCTATTCATAATTTATCTTCGTGTTACTCTAGATCTGATGCAAGTTACTTAAATTAGTAATTAACTAACTAACTCTATGGCTTATGGAACTCGCAAGTTCATCGCCGCAGTAACAAACGTTCGCCATTGAATTCTATCCTGGGCAGTATCAAGCCAGTTTTCATCACGAACACCTACTTCTCCAAGATCTCTTCTAATATTGTCCTCCCAACGACGTCTCGGTCTTCCCAATGGCCTCTTTCCATCGGGCCTTCCAACCAGGATAGAATATAATCTTCGTTTTCCCCCCATCCGAGCTACATGCCCTGCCCACCTTAGTCGTCTCGATTTCATTACTTTTACAACATTTGGTGAATCGTACAGTCCGTGGAGTTCTTCATTATGCAGTCTCCTCCACTCTCCAGTCATCTCGTCCCGTTTCGGACCATATATCTTTCTCAAAACCTTATTTTCAAATACACGTAATTTATGTTCATCTGCTAGGGTCGTACTCCAACTTTCGCAACCGTAAAGTATTACCGGCAGAATAACCGTTCTGTATATTTTTAATTTCAATTTCCTTGATATTAATCGCGATGTTAGAAGTTTTTGGACTGAGTAGAAACATGCGTTCCCCGATACTAAGCGACTTTTTATTTCTTCCGTGACCTCATTTTTGCTTGTTACGTATGCTCCCAAGTATTTAAATTTGTTTACTTTCTCTATGACCTCATCCCTAATTCTTATGTTTTTAATTCCTTCATTCCCTGTGCTTCGGCTTGTTATCATGTATTTTGTTTTATCTATGTTTACCTGTAGACCTATCTCATCACACGCTTGTACTAAGACATCGGTGTTGCTTTGTAGTGCATCTATATCGTCCCCTATTAAATCTACATCATCCGCGTGTACAAACAGTTGATTCAAAACATTCAATGATAGTCCCTTTTTGTCCCCTTTAATTTTTAAAATCGCATATTCTAACGCGAAGTTAAACAGTAGTGGTGACAAGGCATCGCCTTGTTTCAATACGTTACGAATCTTGAAACTATCTAACATATTATTACCTATCCGTACTCTGCTTATGAGGTCGCTGAGACACATCTTCACTAGTTGGACCAATTTTTTCGGAATTCCAAATCGTATCAGGATACTGTATAACTTTTCCCTTTTGATAGAATCATATGCTTTCTTAAAATCAATGAATAGCTGATGAACCGTCCCATTGTATTCCCATTTCTTCTCCAGAATTTGTCTCAAAGCAAAAATCTGGTCCAACGTGGATCTATTTCTTCTAAATCCACATTGGTGATCTCCAATTATTTCATCTACGTATACATTTAGGCGTGTTAACAGAATATTACTTAATACCTTGTAACAGGTTGGAAGTAACGAGATTCCGCGGTAATTATTGCATTCCGACTTATCGCCTTTTTTGTAAATCGGAACAATTATTGATGTTTTCCATTCCTTTGGGAGCTCCTCCTTTCTCCATATAGCACTTATCAATTTAT
>JAGDQP010012702.1:3330-49600 GCA_022664845.1 Lepisma saccharinum
AACAGGTGAAGGAAGCTTTGCATTCCTGGCTTGCTGCGCAACCAAAACCCTTCTTTGCAGAGGTTATCGGAATATCAGAAAACGTGTGCAAGGTGGATCAGGTGCATTGAAAAGCAGGGTGACTATGTTGAAAAATCACATGGATAAAAGCACTGTACCCTTCTAATAATAAATAATAAAAATTGATTGCAGAAAATTATTGACTTACCCTCGTATATAACAACCTATATGTACAAATTATTACAGTCTATAAATTCCTAGATATTGCATCATTTTAATAGCTAATTAGAAGATAATGAGCATGCCATACAAAAATGTCTAATATTATTTTATGAAATGTGTGTTGCAATGGAAGACGAAGATAAATGCTGATTCCAAGCATGAAAAACAATCCGAATAATGTTAAGACGTCTGACCACGAAGCTCTTCTGTCTGTTAATGCGTTTTCTAACAATGATACACATAACTGAAATTCTGGATCCCTGGTTAATATCTCTTTTACAAATAAATTATGCTTATCTGTGAAGTATAATTATCAATATTACGAATATTTCTAACAAAGTAATACTTTACGCCTCGACGATCACTAACAGATGGCGGAGCAATTATATGTTATTTTCTATTTAATGTTGCAGAAATGTTAATAGGGTGTAGTAAAGAACAATCGAAATTAAATGCTAAACACTGTTTCTTTTGCAACTGTTCTTCCAAAGTAGAAAATATATAAGAATTGTTTAACTTATAAACACTTTTATACTATATTCACAAGTAATCGCCAAACATTGTCATTAATAAGAGAAAAATAATGCATAGTCGGCACGAGTCATTTTCGGGAAAATAATCTTTTTGGGAAGACTGCATCTGCTCAAGCCAGTGGAAGTGGTCTTAAAGCCTAAACTAAATAATCCAGTAAAATATAAATTTACTTTTTAAATACTTTTAAGGAAATGATGTATTTTACATAAACATTATAAATATAATTAACTTACAACAGTATGAAAGTTAGAGATACGTGTCTATGACACAAATTTACGGGCTACAAATTGTAAACATGGAAGAAAGGAACTTAACCTTTACACTTCTAATAGCGAAGAAAGTAGGTCGTAGTCGATGATGGTTTTGAATCGGAAAATTTTATTTGTTATGCTGTCATACGAGAGTACTACCAGAGGAATATCTTTACAAAAGTCTTCAAAAATTCCCCTCGAGCTTCCGCCCGTCAAACCTTACCAATACCACTATTTACGGTACAGCCATTATCTCCGTTACTAATGTTAGGATCAAGTTCATATTTTGTTTATTTCGTTATTGTTATTTGTCTCCAAATATTGTTTCTGTTCATACTTGCGTTAAACCTAATAGTATTCTGATAAATTTAATAAAATATGTGGGGAAAGTATTTGTCTTAATTTATAACTTGATTTTTGAACTATATTTTTATATTCAAGGTGTTTCAGGACATTTGATTTAAACGTAGGGAAGTGAATCCTCAAATCAAACCAAGAAAACGGTATATATGAACACGCGCTCAGTTTCGACGCCAGAGTTCTCACAAACGTCAAAAACTGTATATTGCAAAGCAATTGATTTCGAATTCCAATTAGTGTAGAGTTCTCGGCTTATCGTTTTAACAAAAAATCAACATACTCATTCATAGAATATACATGTCAGAAGTGAGGAAAAAGTGTGCCGGGTATTCCCCGAGTGAATTGAGAGATTTCCCGAGTGAAATGATTGATTCCCCAAGAGCTGGACTGCGAGTGGGAGTCGAACTGAGCATGTAGAATATAGATTTCTCACCAGGTTGGTTGAAAGTCGATAACTCATACAGATGCAAGATGGGGAAGTTATATAAATAGTATGCATGTTTGCATAATGGCGCTCAAGAAACATGGAGTGCTCCATAGGGACATAGGTATCCATGGACCCATGGTGGTGATAAGGTGTAAAAGCCTGCATTGGATGTCCGCGAACACCTAACATACCTTTATGGACGACGGTGGATTGAACAAAATGGGTCAACTGACCAGCACGCTCTCTGGGCCTTATTCTGCTCGACTTCTTTTTGTAGGGATATGTCATAAGTCTGGTGTACTCCACTGCAGCTGGTAGTAGGGAAAAGCTTGTTGCAATAATTAGATACACGTTTTATCACATACGAAATTATCCGTCAATGTTTGTCAGTCTTCAAAAGTACATTCTTCGGAAATATAGCAAATGCAATCTGGTGTAAAGTGACCAATTCCAACACCTTCAATAACACATAATATTAGTATACATGAGGTATACTGCCACATCTTACGTTACTCCCAATAACGCCAAATGTTCTGTTCACGAATTTAATTATGTCTGTATTCATGTTAATCAACGTTATGTATTTACCAATGATTTAATTTATATTGGTGCAAATAAAGTTATGAATTTACCTCAATTAGTGCATAACCACCGCGGATAATGCGTTCCTAACCACACCATTGCATGTTGCTACAGCGAAGCCACAGATTGTGATATTATGCATCGACGTGTAATATTCTTTCTTCTCCATCTTGCATCTGTGCGAGGTATCGACTTGCAATCAACGTGTTTTTCTCTAGTAGGATGTAATATTTTACATGCTCTGTCGACCCATATTCGGTGTTCAATTCTTGAAGAATCTCTCGCCTCACTTGGGGAATCCCTCGCACATTTTCTCTCACTTACGACATGTACACTTTCTGAACGGGAAAATTGGATTTCTTTGCCAAAACGACAAGCCGCGACTTCTACAACAATTAGTGTTCTTAGTAAATCACCTTGTAATACAGTTTTCGACATCTTCGGAGTATCTAACTTCGATACTACGCATGATAGGGAGCATGTCCATATGATTTTTTTTTCTTGTTTTAGTGTGAGGATTAACCTCCCGAAGTTTGTACCGCAGGTCCTGAAACGTCTTGCATATTAAAATATAAACTAAAAATGAATAGTTTCAAGTAAGAGAAAATACTTTTCGCACACATGTTCATAATTGTATAAGAAACTATTACGTTGAACGGAAGTATGAACAGAACTAATATTGTAGATCATTTAATTAAAAACAAAACAAAAAGTTTAACTTGATCCGATTGTTAGTAACAGAGATAATGGTGGTGCCGTAAATATTTACAGTTTGAACCATTGAGAGGGGACTTGGGGCGGAAGCTCCAGATTAATTTTTGGGGACTTGTGTAAAAATGTTCCTCTGGTAGTAGTGTATCAATTGGGTTAAAATTCAGCTTTACCTTATTTTTTCCCTATGTTTGATGTTTTAGGCTTTTCATTGACTGGGCTAGTGTTATGATGGAAATGCTTAACAAAAACGTCAAAGATACATGTTGACTATTTTAGTTAATTTACTAATACCGTTTAGATGACAGGTAACAAACTTTCTCCTCAGGAGATTGCGGTTAGAATTTAATAATCACATGAACTTTATGTTTAACATTTAAAATAAATGACGTATTATGTTTATTCAAATCAGAGAAAGAAGATACGTTTTGTAGTACAGACTAAGCAATATTAAACTGAAAATATTTAGAGCGAAGGAATAATCTTCAAGTTTTAAAATGGTTATGTTAAGTTGCTGGGGGACATAATATAAGCATCGGCTATAAAGAATAGAATAGAATCGTCAAGAATTGAATTCATACTATTTCAACTCAGACCACAAGAATAATATTATAGGATAATTAATTATTTCAGTAAAATTACTTATTTTGTATTTAAATGATAGGCATGATTTGCCTAAAATACGTGAGGCGTCCATTTACAAACGGATCCTTGTCCAAGAAATGTAATTGAGATATTGGTATTCTTGGGTTCATTTTTTCATTTTGTAATACTATAGTAAGATTTTGCGATTCTAAACCGACTCCAAATTCATTTAATTACCGTATGAAATTAAAGGGAAAAAATCCAATACCCTTTTGGAAGAAGGTAAAATATTGGTAAATTAATACTTCCCCAAATTTGTAAAATATTAATAGTTACACATTTGCCTTAGCTTTGAAAAATAAGAATGATATAAAAATGTTTTTGTCATTTTTTTGCAATATTTATGGCCCTTGGACAAGAACCAGTTTGGAAATGGACATCAAACGTAACGTAAGAAACACTTATATGGGTAGTAGGCCAGCACATGTGTAGAGATTAAAGCAAGTGGAATAGCATGATTTGATACACCACTAATAGAAACGAAAACGTCCTAGACGTATTTTAACAAGAACGTGTTGGACACAATGATTCATAAGCTCATATCCATAAACGCATTGTGTACCTTATACAAATCCGTGTGCAATGGTAGTGATGACCTACGAGAATGACACAAGCAAACGTTGGAAATGTCTTTCAATTGTTTTCCAATACAGCGATTACTTCAAGATTTTCTTAATTGATGAATATTTTATCTATTCCGTTAGATAATGATAACTCTGATGACAAATATTCTAGAATAGAACTGATGACAACAGGGAAAAGAACAATTTGGATATTCATTGACAAGTAAACGTATGCAGTTACACATATAAGATTCTAAATATTATCTTAATTATTTATTTCTAAAAAAAAGTAGAAATAATGTAAATGGCCTTTCATTTGCAAAAACTTTTAGAAGAAATGTGTATTTAGTCTCATAGGAGTGTCTAATATGGTAAAATTAGTATAGAGCATTCTGCTTCTATACTAACTGCGAAATCAATCAAATATATTTTTATGACATTATAGTTATAAAATTACTTATTTCTTTTTGAAACATATTTATTTTGTTATTCTAAAAAATCATCATTTAAGGTATGCCACAGTATTTTCATCACTGGAAGAAGCTAATTTATGTTTATGTTACTTACCACGGAGGATAAAAAATAACTTATGTTTACGTAAGTACTATGAGTAAGTTTCGAAACATACACAAAATAATTTGTCGTCATTATCTTCTTCCATACGTAAGATCATAATTTTCTCCAAGCGTTTTCTAATTTTGCACAATAGCTTCAGGAAACCTTGTATCCAGGTTGGATAACAAGACATTTGGCATTTCTGTAATCAAATTTAAATTGAGTATTATCTTCACGAACACTGACATTGATTGCTGGTACAATATCAAAATTAAATTAAATTTTCAATTTGGAAGAACGATTTTGAATCCGCAATTTCTGGTACGATGTCAAGGGGATCTGAAACGTTGTCAAGACTCCAATTTCATTCTTTTTTATTTTGTTGTATACGCTTACTTAAGAAATTATAACTCTTCTCAAGCCGAATAGCTTTGTACAAATATGATTTATTTCTTTATCTCCTGACTAGTGTGTAATTTGAGTACATATATGATATTAATTCTATCTCTGGAAACTACAAAGTTGCACGTAATGTCCCGAGATAAAGCACACTACAGAGCTCGAGAAAAGATAAAAAACTATTAATTTTGATGTTTAAAAACAAAATTACTGAATTTTATTTGAAATAATAAATTTCTAATACACAGATTTCATTTATACGTCAATGTACATACATTTTGCCAATTCCCAATGCTTTTGTGAAGGAATAAATATCGATTTTCTAACACAATTGTGTATTTTCTTGAATAGAAAGGGTGTTCGAAACATACACAAAAAACTATCAGCTGTTTAATGACGAAAAATTCTTTCTCGGGTTTTTAAGTCATGTATCCTTTATTGTATATATTTTCTCATTTTTTTGTCCAGTTATTTCAAATTTTAAAGCGGTTCAGAAAACATTCATTTTAAATACTTCACTCTGAGCGTTGAAAAGTGAACCAAGATATTCTGGGAATTGAAGCGCAGGATACCACTAACAAATCTTGCTGCATCTCAAGCTAAAATACCCAAGTAAAGTATTACTAAAGCGATACACGTCTCCGACAAACATTAGGAAAAATAATCAACTTATTGTCATATCAGCTGATAAAGAAATTACAGTAGTCTCAATGAAAACAGAAGATTACAATGAAAAAAGGCGAACTCTATTGAAAAACTCTGTTTATGGTACTCTGAAGAGAGATCCAAGAGCACTAGTCAGTAGAAAGATAAATAAGATATTTAGACAATTAATAGTAGCAAGAGAGCATTTGAAAAATATGATTCCACAGTACACAGAACTTCCTATGCTGTACGGAGTGCCTCATTCTCGTGCCTCATGGTAATAAGCCTGCGTCTAATAGTTAGTGCCATTGGATCTGCCATGTACGAAAATAAGTATTGACAGGATTACTAAAGCCATATAAAGAGGAAGTTATTCATCATGTGGCTAATTCAAATGAGTTCATGCAAACACTTTAGGGTATCAATGTTGAGGTTTACTATATAGCGTCAGCTTTGATGCTTGTCCATTATTTACAAGGGTGCAATTGAAGGACACGCTCGAGAAAAAAAATAAGTTTACATTTTAGAACTCTTTGAAGACATTTTCACAGAAACTCGTTTGATATAAGGTAGCAGTTTTCACGAAAATACTAACGGAGTGTCCAGGGGTTGACAAATATCGAATGCAATATCAATTTTTATATAAAATATGTTTAACAAAATGCATTGGAAAGTGATAACACTCAACCTAAGTGGTGGTATAGATATATAGATGATACCCTGTTCGAATTGAAAATATTTTGGTACTTTTTAAGGTACAGTGAAATATTATTATTTATGTTTGTAAAATCGTTGCTAGGAGACAGAATATTTGTGAAAACTTTCATCTTCATATCATAAACATACTAAAGTAACCGTGTACTTACTTAATTTCGTAAATGACTCAAACAATAAAAGAAACAGTAGAAAAAAAGGGTTTGCAAATGATATTCAAAAACAGGGCTCATTTTCCACAAGCAATGTAATATAATCCTCAATAGTGAATGAAGTATCCATGTTAACTATTTACAATGACAACACAACGTATTTGAACGTGATAATAGACTCCATTCCCAGTGCGTTCTATTCAACAGAGTGGTTCGGAAATCTACTCCACCAGAAACTGTATTTCCTGTCCTTAGAAGCTCACCAACTCGTTTAGGATGTTAATAACAAATAATTCACTCACATCTTATTTTACTTGAAATCCTTAAAAGCTGGCGTTGTATTTCATACCTTCAATTTCTAAGTGAAATAAATAAATCTTGAGTCATTTTATAGTATGCAACTCCTAGTTAATTATATTTCTTTGCTGCAGGCACAATCAGCTCTTGACCGTATACCATGTGATGAAAAAATCGCGTACATCACAACATTTTCTTATAAATTGTATTGCAGTTGTATGGACGAGGCGCCGTCTCCAGTGAATATGAGTTGCTAGGCAGACATATCCTTTTCCCAAGAGCAACGAGCTTTCATCCTTGAACATTATTTCGCCAGCAGTTCTTATGCAGTCGTGGGTAGGCCACATTACGCGGAAATAACCGGCAGAACACGCCACTGCCTAAGAATGCAACAATATCACGTTAAATATTTCGTTTTGGAAAACGTAGATAATTTGCATAAAGCACGAGATCCGGGTTACCGGCTATTATGACAGGGCTTAAGGGGCTGAAGTAGAGAGAATGATGGAGCGACCGCATTAAAAGACTAAGGATAATCCTAGGGCAATTCGATATATCGCACTGAAATGCTTAGAAAGCGATCAAGAATTTACACAGTCATGCATATTATGTTCGTTGGGTATATGAACTGAACAACTCGGATACAGAAAATAATATGCTTATTTTATTGTAAGTAATTTCGGTCATTTATTGGTAACCACAGAATTGCAATGTTTGGTGATCAAGTTTTCACGGAAGAGGGTTATCATCTTGTTAGCCACGTGAACAATCAAAACCGTAGAATTGGTCCATCTGAAAATCCACATAGGTTTCAAGGAAGACACTGTTTGAAACTTGGAGTGTGATGTGCAGTACCATGCCTTCGAACAGTGGGCCCCATTTTCTTTGAAACCACAATGAATAGTGAAGTATAAAAATACATCATTACACAGTTAATTTTGTTTCTTGACGTTGATGAACGTAAGCGTTGGTTGTAGCAAGATGGTTCCAGACGTCACACAAATACGAAACCATGCGGTTGTTGCGCGAGCTTTCCGGTGACTGTGTATTTTCGAAAGGATTGTGGTCCCCGCGTTCACCAGATTTATCGCCCCCAAATATCTCATTTTGGAAGTATCTCCAAGGAGCCGCCCTTAAAAACAATCCGCATAAGATGAAGGACCTAAAGAGGAACATTGGACGATGGTTAACAGCTAACAATAAAACAGTAACATTGGTTTACCCATCGCACAGCTATTGAGTATAATTCCGGGGCCGGCGTCTTTTACTTGAAAGTAAACTGTCGCAAATGACTTTCCGGGCCCAGGAATTGTAGATACTCTTGGATAGGTTAGGAAAAATGCTTGGTATCATAGGAGTCTCATGTACAAAGCGTGCAGAGAAAATGAAACAAATATGATTCCATTTCAGCTTGATCATCAAGGTTAAGAAGCAGTCAGAAATTCAGAATTGTTTATGACATACAAAATGTGTTACGATGTGACCGAATAACATAGAAGTGCAATGAACGTACATATGGAGAAGTTATTGTTTTTATTTCCTAAAGGCTATCGAATAGTTTATGCGTATGAGGAAACAAACGGCTCTGTGATATTTTGGTGTAAGTGAAGTTATTTAAGAAGCAAACGTTCATATGGCAATTTCCTGATTGCATCTACGAATGATGCTCGGTAGATGTCTCTACTTTTATAGCAGCAATTTGAAGTGAGCAACTTTTTTATATAGAGTTAAATTGTGATTTTGAAATATAAAAGATTGGCACAGTATTTATATTTATTAAAATAAGAGTGAGAAGAAAAAGAAAACTTTTGCCAAATGAAAATGTAATAATACCAAATTGAAGTGTACACCAATAAGGTGTACGGACCTAGCATATAAATTGTCCATGGCGGGAATTTGAAACTAAAGGTGGAATTTGTTTAGTTAAATGCTTCCTTCTTCAACTCTATGCTTAAATATCTTGCTTTTAGCGCCATAGACTTCTAATTTTAGTTAGATGTTTTGGAGCATTTGATTATGACTGCTCTAAGCACCGTGGTGGACATAAGCAGATACTTCTAAATATATCTTTAGACTACGGTGTAGCTTTGGGGCATGTTTATTTAGATAGAGTTGATGCGTTCGTTCTATAATACATCGATAGTAACCTACAAAAGCGACCCTAAGATTATATTTCAAAGGTGCGAAGATTCGACCGCACAGATGTAATGTGAGGACCATATCAGAACCACGACGATATAGATTGATAATAGTAGCTCTGAAGGTCATGTTACAGAATCAATTCTATAGAAGAACAGAGCAGTTCAGAAAGTGAGGATGAGACTTTTCCAAGGGAAAGACTTGGTGATTGATTTCGAGGAGAGAAAACAATTACTCCTACTTACAACGAGGAATTGGGAAGTAAAATACAAACGTCAAGTACAGGCATTACTACTATGTTAAAACTAGTGGAACAATTATGGGATAGAAAAATGAAACATGATTATGAAGAAAGTCGTAGAGAAAAAGAAAGGACAAAAGAAATGGAAGAAAGACGTAGAGAAAAGGAAGAAAAATATGAAAGACGGGATCAGAGATGATCTGAATTAACTAAAAAAAATAGATAAATATAAAAAAAAAGGTTCTACAAAGGTTGGATAACATGGAGCTAGAAATGAGAGAAGTTAAGGAGGAAGTTCAGGTGTATCGTTTAGAAATGAAGAGCCCACAAAGTCAAATAAATATTATAAAAGAAGAAGTAGCTGATCTGAAAGACAAGGTTTCACAATTTGAAATAAATACTGTAACAAGATCATTGAAGATAAACATTGTCAGGTGGAACAAAGAGTGTGGGAACCAAGTTTATACGATAGAAATATGGAAACAATGTCGTGTTTTATTGTAGATCCTGAAGATGTGAGGATAAGAAATGGAAACAAGGAAATCGCTTTTTCTGATAATGAAAGTATATATTCTATGGAAGGAATAAGCATGTTTAAACCACAAAAAAGAGAAGGAAGTTGGAAGGAGTGTTTTACTAATAAATTGATACAACAGTTAAAAGATGGAGCGGTTGCAAAACCTACTTTAAAGGAAATTGAACGTGTTCCTAAATGGAGGGGTGAAATGACCCTCAAAAGCCCAACTTCATACTTAAGGGAACTTACTCTTTACCTCTCTTTATTGAACATGGACGAATGTTCCTGCTTCGACTCCTTCATGGCGATAATCAAAACTTCAAGACAACCCCTCATCCAAATTGGATGCATGAGCATTACATATTCTGATTCTACGGTATTTATGCATTCCAATGATTTATAAACGAAAGCAATAGGACAATTACGAAAATTAGGATATCGTGCCAATTTTTTTGCCATTTGCTGTTCGACATGAAAGAATTAACATGAGATAGACTCTGCAAATTGTCCTAGTAAGACATTTTTTTAAAATTCTATTTGTACTGAAAGACAACGTTTGCGATTTTTTTTTTAAATTTCGATATATATGATTTGCATAATGAGTTCCCTAGCGGTGCAATGATGATCCAACGTTTCCGTTCCATGATTTATTCAGAAACAGAGTTATTGGTCTGTCTACTCATTGTGGACAGTTGACAATACGGTAAAGCAAGTAGCAAGAGTTCGTTGGTACGTGGGATATCGGGCTTACGTTAATTCATTACAACACAATTCGTGGACAATACATAAAAGTTGCTTGCGAGAACGTTTTCCTCTAAGTGATATTTTTTTTAAAGATATAGCGTACTCTAAAGTATGCTAGAGAATTGTGATATGGTTGTATCTCCAATTGTTAGGACTCGGAATTGGCCCGCTGAATCATTCGAGTGCGCCCATTCCTCCGTTAATCTCAACTACGTTGATTTCTTTCTCTAGAATCAACTGAACTGGAAAATTCAGACATCTTTTTTCTCCAGCAACAGAACGTCTGCATCTCCTCCATCATTTCCAAAATTAAACAATTCATTTTCTGTCAGCAGCCCGATCCACTTTCTCAGGTGTTACCTGATGTTTTCAATAATAGTAATACTACGACTACAACTGCTGCTACTACTACTACTAGTAATAATAATAATAATAAATTTAAACACTTCATTGCGTACCGTACATTTTGTTGAAAAACAATCGTGTCTCCGTATGTTATTTGTAAGTGTGTTTACCTCAGAGAGTTAGAAAAACATTGTATTGTACAAATTCTGACATATGTCTGTAAAATATGTGAAAACATACAGTTTCGCTTCCTATGCTTTTCTTTTCTTCAAAACGTATGTTTATGAAAATTACAATGTCAGATAGTCTTTACTGTTCAAAAATGAAATTAGGGTCCAATTAGACTAATAAAACTTTCTGAAAATACCTTAAATCGTTACTAAGATATATACCAGAAGTTAAATTTATATGACTTACCCCACATAAATTTTCGCTGTGTACTTTACTACATAACGACTAACATTATTATCTTCATTGTTTGAAGAGCAAATAGCAACATATTGTTACGTTGTTTATGAATGTAAATTAACGTTTACTTAACTAAGAATGATCAATTTTTCTGCCCTTACCCTCAATTAATGGCCATTGTCAAACGGTACAAAATGCAGTATTTCTTTTATTAGCTCCGTCATCATGAGAAAAAAAATAACATGAAATTTGACAGCCAACATTTCGTGTCAGGCAAACGTTTTACCACTACATGATGTTCTAAAGATGATGCCTAGAAGATTCCAGCTATGTGCAGAAGGCCATCTTTTTACTCCACTGTTTTCGCCAGACCCCCCTGTGCGGGTGTCACTCCCAAATCTTTGACACACACCAACTTTATCATTGTTGCGGTCAAAATTCAATAGAAACCTTGCAAAGCTCTACTAACACCCTCGCATTTTATAGTTTACGCCCTTAAACTGGTAATCCTGGCGGAATCCGTGTTTTAGTTCCTCCAAGTTCACACTGTATGCAGTTGACGTAAGAAAGATAGTGAACTAATTCAATTCACTGATCCGTGTATTTAATCCAGTATAACATTCGGACATAGTGAAACGACAATTTAATACCAAAATTTAGTTTAGATTCAGGAAATATACAACAGTATCTGATAGATTTTGAGCTCCATGGAAACGATGGGGATGAACTTGATGTCTACATTCTTACCAGCAAAAGTTTATCAGTTTTGGACACTGTTAGTTGAAAAATGATTTTTGCTCTAAACACTACTACTTTCTACTATCGATCAGTTACCGTATTGTTCCAAATATAAGTCGACCTTTTATTCTAATTAGATATATGCAAGGTCGACTTATCTTCGGCATAGTCTTTGAAATTTGAATTTCCTTTACTGCTTGGTACTGTAAGTGTTTGCCCAAATTTTTGGTGTTTCAACTTGTTTATACGAAGTAAAATTGCGAGAAAATGTAAATTATTTTCTTTTCTACCGTTTATGTTTACTCTCAGACTATTGTTAAAAGTCTGCGACAACACTTCTATTATGCTATCGCTGAAGGAATTGCAGCGCCAAAGAAAAAAGAAATATGAACACAACTAGCAGGAACAAATCTGTTCCATCTACCATGCCCTTTGGTCTTGAACAATGTTCCATTATCCATTCATTCACAATACTCAACCTACATTCAGGTAAATATTTTCTTCCTCCAGCAAAGGTCCTGGAAACAAAGGGCGACCTATATTCGGAACAATACGGCATATATTAAGCGTTAGTCGCTAGCAGTAGATGTCATTCACATGAAAAGAGCCTCTGTAGCTCTGTGGTAAAGTCCTGGCGTAGTATTCGGGAGGTCTTACGTTCGATTCCAAAGGCCTGCTACACTGACTGAGGGTTTTCATGGATTTTTCCTCAGTCACACCAGTCACACCTTAGGCCCTTGCAGACACTGGTCCTTCCCTCCTTTCTTTTCCCCTCCTCTATTCTGGCCTGAGCCTTAGATCCATAAAAGCCATAAATAAAAAACTAAAATTTAAGACAATTCACATGAGAAGAATTAACGAAACAATACGTCACAATCAGTGCGACGTGTAGGTCACCTGTGGTCTGCTTGTAGGAAGCTGATTCTGAAATCCGAATTATATTTAACCTGATTTCCCTCAACAATGGTCACTGCTTATAAGGAATTCACGTAAATCTTTATTCGAATTGAATGAAATAGGATCAGATTAAGAAAACTGAAAATACAATGATTACAAGAAATATTTAGATTACCATACCCCTCCCCTCAAAACTTGTGTCGTGTTGTATTGTCTTTCATGTCCATACATTAGGAAGACCCCGCGGGTGACTGCTCGATTTCATTACTTATCTAAGAATTATGTGAAGCCAGGTTGCGAAAGGAACATTTAGTTAATACATGTTCACTGAGAATGCCGTCCATGCTTATGTAAAAATAATTCTATGAGGATAAAAGTGGACCCTTTCGAGCCTCGAGCCCAGCTGCTTTGCCTGCCTTTCAAGCCCTGATGTTACACCACTACCTAGAATTAGTCCCGCTTTGACGTTAGTTTATATACAAAAAGTACGATAAAGTAACTTTTATTACTTTACCATAATAAAGTAAAGTATTGTGGTAAAATACCGTAAAGTAATAATTAAGAATTATTCTCAAGTAGGTAGCATTCCATATATGTATCAATCAACTACACGAACGTGAAATATCTTCGGCAATCTCAGATAGCATTGGGTAAAAATCAAAATATAGGTTAGAAAAATCCCAAAGAACTGAATCTTTATGATCTGAAAGGAACACGCCTCATCTTTGGCAGTAACATTTTGCTGAGGCTTATCGTTTCTAATAATTGCATAAAATATGATATATATTAAGTTTATTATTAGACAGCTTCTACCGTAAGTTGCATAATCTTATACATTGATCTAATTTACAACGTTTAAGCAATTTCAACATGACTGCTTCTATGTTTAGCATGTAAAACACTGAGCCTTTGCAGATCCAGGTTTCTAAATGTTTCTCAAAATGAGCCCAAAGTTAATAAAATTATTTTTGTGATCGATAGAACTGACTGGAAATGAACTCCATTGACTTTTCGAAATTTGAAAGATAAGGGCCATCCTAATGTACTGTACGTGGTGTGTTATTGAGGAATTCATCTCTGTCCTGAAACATGTTAGTTAACAATTGTATTGTTCGCTAATTTACCGCTTTTGTACCGAGCACTTTGCATATATTTTTGTTGTACTAGCGTAAGTAAATACTTTAAACGTGTATAGCAAACAGGCCTGTATAAGATTGCTAGCGGCGTCCATGCTTGAACCGATTTAACTAATGTCCACGTTTAGCTATGGTAATCACTGCCAGCGGGCCACATAACTAAATCTATACTAATATGTTCCCTTCCTCGTATCTGTGTCAAATCTGAACGATTAATACACATTTTGTGATGACTTAAATACGTATAGAAATATATAGAACAATGGCGAACTCTGCTAAAAAATATATTTGCAAGAACAAATAGAAGCGACTAATTTTAAAAGATAAGAAACGAGTATTTTCTGGAAGAACATAATTTGAAACTACAATAAAGGACAACAATACATTGAAACAGAATGGTCACAAAGCCTCCCTGATTGTATAATTTTCCTAAAGTTCATAAGACAGAGGCTTCATTGTCCAACAATTGGTTCTAGTCAGATCTATCTTGATAATTATTTGACTAATTGCTACACCTATAAATAAGAAACGTACCTATCACGCGACTAATTCATATAAGTTGGTGCAAACACCTCATGATGTCAATATTGAATTTATTTATATACTGTCAGATTTGATGTTTGTTCGTTATTTACAAGAGAGCAATTGAAGTACATTCTCGGAATTACTGAGATGAATTTGAATATATTCTCACCACAACGTATTTTGATTAAGTTGGCAGTTTTAAAAAAATATGGACAGAGTGTCAACGGGTATATTACTAGCAAATATAATACCGACTTATTAAATACAATAGCAGAAGGTTTTGAGTGTGTCTCCGATTTCAAGTACCAGAGTTGTCTATTGTCAGCTCATTTTAAAACTCAACTAGTAGAAATGCATTTATTAGTACAAATCTTCACGTGTGCATTGATTTCCCAAAATTAACATACATATTCTGTAACAGGTCATATAGGTACTCCTGGCTCCGCCAGTGTTACCAAACGATTAAAAATCTAGATTTCATATTTGAAGGGTGTGAGGCAAAAACATGGTAACCCACAAATGTTTATTTTTTGAGTTATTCATCACCCGATAGAAAGGAATCATACCGCGTCGTTTAATATTGTCCGACTTCAAATTGTGCTCCAGAGATGGCAGCAATATTTACTTATGGTAAGCCTATTGTAACATTTTGGGATTCATAAGATGGTAACCAACAATTAAGATGGCGGGAAACGAGGAGCAGTATACCAGCTTGCCACTAAAAAGGAAAAGAATTTGTAAATTAAATATTTCTTACAGCAAGTTCAGTGAAAAGATTTATTCTTGAGTGACTCAGGTAGCGAATATTATTTTATAAATAATAAAACATGCTAACCCACACAGCAGCATGAAAAATAGAAATTCGTTATTTTGATTTGGTACAATTATTTTAAGCCTTTATGTATAGCTTTCGGCCAATGAAAATGACTTGTGCAGCAGGAAAAATCGAATTTCTTAAAAGTTTAACATTGTGCGTTAACATGTTCTTGTATCACACCCTTCATTTGTTACAGCTAGACCTATCTGCGTAGGTTTACACCATATTTGACATTTGTATTAGACACTTAGACACTAGGGTTCTTTTAAAAACGCTGGGCGTGGGGGGAGAGTCGCAGGATATGCCTACGTTATGATATGCTTTGAAATAATATTTCTCAGAGTCCTATTGCAACAGACTTATTAGAAAATCCTATACGTATTGGCTTGATTTTCAAGAGTATTCATTAAACAGCTCTTTTGAAATATACATATAACAATATCATTTTTATCTGATTTTTTACCTCTTTTATAAGTACGATGGTGATTTAAAGCTTCTGTACATTAAGCGATAGAAAATTAGCCTTTCGTGACTTCGTTAAATTACAGTATTGCCCTAAAACACCATTTCCTTCAGGAGGATATTTTGAAATTTTATCTTACTAATTAAAAGTTGATTACAGAAATTGCGTATCTTCCTAATGCTGTTATAATTTTAAAAATAATGTCTAAACATTGAGCATGAAAATTAATTAGAATAAAGAAAAGGGCATTAAGTAAGTTAAATATTGCATCGTGTGACACACGTCTTTACATTAATGATCTTGTTAAGAACTACGTTTCGCTCGGAGACATTGATTAGAGTAATGCTTCCTCATGTTCTGCTTTTAAGTGTTCACTTATGCATTAATGGGAGATGCTACCTTCCAAGTTCTTGAACACATACGCCAAAACTTGACTTTTTTTCTTTAAATGTCAATAGATAGGGTACCAAATTCTACTTACGCCCTCAAATATAGAATTTACACCTCAAACTGAAAAGCTGAAATTTAAATTTCTGTCAAATTCTACAAACAATATAGAAAGAAACGATAGTTAATTTTGGATTGATTTTACCTTTCTTTAAATGCTCTTTAAAAATGAAGTAACCTTTCCTAACATTAATTAACAGTCATGTTCAAGATCTTAATTGGTTACAGTTATACGACCTTCATTAAGAACCTGTTATGTATTTCAACTAAGTTCTCGTAAACTTTTATTTTACTCAATCCGCGACTAATGATGTGGGTACAGTTTCACAAATTGACCTTTCTCACAATATACAATGTGCCATGTGTAACAAATGTAAGCGAAATGCTCCTATAATAAAATGTTGTATGAAGGAAGATACATCTTAAATAAATTCCACACCTGAATAAATTCCTAGTTCTGCAATCATAACACTTCCGAACTGACTTCTTGTATGAAATTTATTCGAAGCATTGTAGATTTCAAAGCATAACCTATTTCTTATTACAGATCAAATCATGAAAACCTTCAGTAAACACAAAACGTAAGAAGTTTCAAGTTTTTAAGGCGCAGTATCTTCCAACTTACGTCAAACAAGTGACAATGAGCAAACCTTGTATGGAGGCCATAAAAAGCTGTAATTACATCGGGACAAATAAAAAAAATATTGTATGTAATGAGCGAGCCATTGCTTGCTTTCAGTCAGTTTCAAAAATAGCATTAAATTGTATTTCAAATAGTTTATTTCAATTTCAAATAAGGACACATTATAACTAATTTCTTACAAAACTAAGAGACAAAGATAAAGACTAAGGTGCGTTTCAATATTTAGAAAACAAATTTCTTACGAGATGGTATTACCGTATATTAAAAATACGCTCGTATGCAATTTACATAATTTTTCAGTCCTTTGCACTGTGTTTTTTGCACTTTGTCTTTCTTCTTATCATAGGATATGTCTCTTCAAATCGCAATAAAACTAAAATCAAATTCAGTCCACAATTTATACTGTCTATGACATATGGTCTATACAAATTATGTGATCAAATGTATTCGGACACTCACCTGGAAATGAAGTAAATGTTGGGCCGCAGTCCATCAGAAACACTGATAGCCAACATCGTGTCGACTCACACTTTACCTTGATGACAGCTTGCTCTCTCGCAGATATACTTTCATTCAGGTAGCGGAAGGTTTCCTGTAGAATGGCAAACCATTCCTTAGAAAAAGCCGAAATGGGAAGAGGTATCGATAAAAGCCGGTGTATTCAAGCACGAAGTCAGTGTTCCAAAACATACCAGATACGTTCTATCGGATCAAATTAGAAATCCGCGAAGGTCAATCTATTAGTGGAACGTTATTGTCAGCAAACTACTCCCTCATAATCCCTGCAATATGGTCAGGTATTCAGTCGTATTGAAAGAAACAATGGTCATCCCGAATTGGTGTCCGATGGTAGGCAGTATGAAAGTACTTAAAATATCAATATAACTTTGTATTTTGACATTGCGACGTAAAGCAAAATGGGAGCTTAGCTCCCTTGTGGAGATATATGATTCCACCGAATTTCACAGTTGGCACTATATAGGCTGACAAATGTCGTTCACTAGGCAATCACAACACATACAGCCATACACAACACATACCATCGGATCATAACATTGTATGCCGTGACTCATCTCTGTACTCAACGGTTTTCCACTGTTCCAGGGTATTGTTTTCCCTCTCGTTACATAATACGAAGCAGCGTTTGGCATTTTCGTGTTTGATATGTGGCTTATGGCCAGCTGCTCCACCATTGAAGCCAAGTTCTCTCACATGACGCTGAACAGTCATGGTGTTTGGAGTATATTCTGATGTTTGGAGTTCCTGTGTAATGTAGGACATGGATGATTGATGGTGAACTACTTTTGTTAAAGTTCGTTCTTCTCTGAAGATCAACAAGTTTTGGTTATGCACGTCTCTTCAAGTTTACACTTTACTATAACATATGAACCAGTAGATCTAAGGAAGCTTCGGAGGTTGAAATTCTCGCGTACAAACCTCTTCCTCATGTAACAGCCAATTATCTGACCATGTAGGGATCCCGTAAATTTTGTATACCATCCAATTCTGCTGCCTTGTACTGTATCCTGGCTTCCGAGATCGGTTACCATATATTCCAAGAGGTTGATACCAGTACTGTGTCGACCTTTATAATAAATAATTGTTGCGAAGTGTACGGATACTTTTGATCGCAATGTGCATATATTGCCCAAACGTTGTTATTGATCGTCAATTATTTATCCAAAACTTGGAGAAAATGTTTCAATATCTAAAATGTATGCATAACTTTGTAGGCCTCTGTGTTATATGGGTTTAAAAAATCGATTAGTTTGTCAGTGAGAGGGGCCGAAATAGGAAGCAGAGTTGACATATAGTGCAATGGGAAACAAAAGTAGCCTTCTTCGATCTAGAATGACAGTTAAATCTACATATTGAGGACTTGTTTTGTTGACTTAAAGAAAGTATTAGTCAATTGACTGAACAGTAATACCTATTTATATTGAATATTCCTACAATTATGTAGGGATTGTTAGCCCACAATAGAGCTAACTTGAATATGATATAATATGATATATTGGAATTTAATTTAAATAGATTGGTCGAACTATTAGTTATATCAAGTTGATTTTGTTATAATGTAATATTGAATATATGATATTGTAAAATCGATATATTGAGTAGTTACATATTGAATATTATTTAATCAACTCTATATTTGTAGTTTGTATATAATCACGACGACGAATTCGATATACGACCCTACGCGTAGTACTATACGCTGGTCATTAGTTTTTTATTGTGTATTTATTACACTAAAGCAAATTTCCAATTTGTACCCGGAACTACTTGGGAATGTTTTGGAGTTCTAGAGAATCTAATACAGTTGTTCGACACATCATGATTTTGAAAATATTTGAAATGCATATTTTGGTATAGTATCCATGGATCAAGACGTTATCAGTTTCTTTCATTGATTAAGTTTATATTATACCATAACGATGACGTGCAGAAAAATAAACATTAACGGTTTTATAAATTGAAACTAACTAGTGGTAAAGATGTATTTTATTTTGGAGACAGTGAAAGCTCAAGCTACAAGATGCAAGTTTGGATATAAGCTGGATACGATAATTCTTGATTAATGTATAAGCGGATTATTTAACCTCGAGCTACGATCCATTCTATTAACGGAATAATCGTTAAATATGAACAAATCACCATACACCGTGTAATGTTACGATGTGAAAGAATTGAGCAGGCATCAGTAGTCTAGGCAAACCTAAAGGCGCAACCACAAAGTCAGAATATTGATTTATAGTATTAACATTCCCGAGTGATGAACGTGGGTACACTTTTAAACAATAGACGATACAGTATATATAGATTACAGCACATGATGCAAGGTAAATTCCCAGCTTTTAACATTGTCTGCTCTATATGTTTTCAAAAATATCACAATGTTCGCCGTTCTCCAAATATCAACACAGAACAGAAACGCACTAAATATTCTAATTGCAGTACTTGTTACAGGGATATCACTACCTCCGATAGATTAACAAGTGACGAGTGGAGTCTGAGTTCAGAGTTATAGCTTTGAGGTAAAGGTTCTGTAGATAGTATAATGTAATTCCACCAACTCTAGATCCTCTAATTTGACGAACAACGGAGTACCCAGGTATTTGAATTAGGTCCGTGTTTGTAGATTCATCTAGCAACAATTCTGTTACAACAAATACGGCACATTGAGTTCGATTAATTAGGTATCTTTCTATATCTATTTTCGGTACCAGCAGACGAACATTGGTATGCATAATAGGAAATGCTGAATTTAGACCCGCATTGAATTTTATCACATTACAAGCTATACAACATGTATCAGATTAAGTGAGGCTTGGACTTCACTAGTAGAGTCTTCGTTACATAACATCATAACCAAACTTGTATACAGATATCTCGACTTTTAATCCTAGATTAAATTCAGCATCTAGTTCTCCAGTGTATTTGTTAAATGCAAAAGCACATTTTGATTCCATTCAGTAATTTAGCCATTGTATTGAGTACAGCTTCGGTGTTATAGAGAAATTTAAACATGTTGATATATAAATGTACACAATCATCTAACCTACGAAAGTAAGTACTGGTGAACTGTGCATATGGGAGAAGAGAGACAATATAAGATATACTATGAAATCAGGTAGCTATAGATACTTTGCGTAATCTTGTCCAGTACACGAACCTTAGTCTTTGCTGCGTAATAAGGCTCGGAATACTTCATGGTTGTTAGGTCTTGTAGCGGTTAGAAATTCATCGTAAAATCGCTGCCCCAGTTGTTCTAACAGTAAAAATAAAATATATTTCATGGCACTATAGCATAACGTGAAGTAAATCCCCCCCCCCACAAAAAAAAACTACGATTGAAAATAGGAAAAGTCGTTCATACCCTTACCAGAAATTCAGTTTAGGCTATTGCATATGGCAGTCATCACTGCTACCGAAATGTATCTTCTTACACAACATGATGCTAGGACAAGATTACCGGTTAAGGTTAAAATAACTCAACTTGGTTGCAAAGGTACGAGTACGTAATTATAAATTGATGGTAGACTATAATCCTTTGTATCGATATAAGTACTAAGTACTGCAACCATAATAAACGTAAAACATTTTTACAGGAGCCTACGTGGGATGATATACATATTCAACGTTGAAACTCTTGTACAGGAATTGCACATTGTCCAGGTGCGATTGATTTGTCACGTAGTTGCGCTTGCCATCAATCAGAATTACGATCTTCCCATCATTAGTATACACATTTTTGGATTCGAACTTAGAAATAGCTTTTCTCAGAAGATGCAAAAGAGCTGAACACAAGCTCTATCGTATAACAACGCTTGCATTTTTTTTTTTTTTTTTTAGTTTTCGCTTTTTGGTAAAAACAAACGATCATGCATGATAGTCAGTAGATTTAACAAGAAGCTGCCTTGGTGTACCTGGTTTCCTTAAGCCCACTCTATGCGAACGACAAATATCACTTGCATTCAAAGTCACACCTAGCTTTTTCTCAAATACGTGAAGCGCAACGCTATCAGTATTTTCTTCTTTTTTCTCTGCTAGTCCAAAACGTCGTAGACTATTTCGGCGTTGGTACTGCTCTAGGTCTTGCACATTTTCTTTGTGTACTTGTATTTTTTCCCGTGCCCTTAGTTCCTTGCGCAGATTGCTATTGAATTTTAATCGCCGTGTCTCTGACTGTAGCGGGTCTGACTACGAATCAGGCGGCCAGGGTTCAAATCCTGGCCAGGACACTGGAGATTTTTTAGTGTTCTCATGCCTGTGGCTCTGAGGTGCACTCAGCCACCTATCAAATTGAGTACCGGAGTGTCCTTGGTATTCCTGGGCACCTTGAGAAGTTAAAGGCGATAGAGCATGGGGCTTACCACCCCACCACACTTCGTACTGTAGGTCAAGAAATTATGGAGCGTTAAATCCACATCCCCCATACGCCGTTTACGGCGCGTGCGTATCGCATAGGGAATAGCTTTACATTACCTCCAAGGCGTTCAGCGACTATCTTCGACACTGACTCTATTATAGAGTCTAGACTATACTCACTTGAATGATTTCCGGCATTTGAACAGCACTTTTCACTTCATCACAAAATTGTTTTACAAGATCTGCATTGCTTGGAGTGCCAGGTAACCTGGATGAACTTGAAGGAGCAACATGTTTAGGCGACGCCATAGTTATAATTGATAGTTTCCCCAATGAAATAGTTGGAAATAAATTGTTTCACTCCGAACTATAACTCTTAACACTTGCCGATGTATGAGTTAGTTTATGTTAAAGCATAAAGCTAATAGTTTCCTATGATTAAGAATATATGAATAAACTGGGAGCGAATACGATCCTTGCAACTATTTTTCAGCCATCTTCGGCCATTTTCGAATAACAATGAAATTCACTCAACGATACATTAAATATGTCTAATTCGGGATATGCTTTAAGAATACAATTATATAATGAGCGTATTCTCCTAATAGGAGATATATCTAATATATTGGTCCTTTGGGGTGGGAGGTGTAAGGTTGTATTAAGAGGTTCGAGTAACTGTTTGCGGGACGTGCAACATTATTTTGGACAATAACTTTTATGAGTAAATTTTACTGCTTTCTAATTTCTGTAGAGAAAATAATAGAAAATTAACTCTTCTATTCTCCAGAGATTGGAGACTAGCTGTGAGCTACCGCTCGGTTCGGCTCAGCTCAGTGCGAGCCGCGGCTCAGTACGGCTCGAGCTGATCGAGCCATGAGCCGAGCCGAGCAAGCCGTTGACATCCCTAATTGTAGTGTGTATTGTGATTGTATACTAGGTCCAAATGCTTTTCAAACTTGATATGGACTCCTGTTTCTTTGTATGTTAAGAAGCGAACAAATTAGATTGAATAATTTTAATTTGCTGAAGGAGTAAATTGAATTTTGCAAGGTTCTAGTGTTTTCTGACTTCAAAAATTTTAAAGTTGGGGGGTACTCTTGAGAATTTGGGGTAATACCCCCTACAAGATGTCTGGCAGAATCACTGATCTCTTGGTCCGATAGACCCAAAAAACGACTAATCGATATAATCTCATTATCGGTCACCTTATAAGCATATGAAAGTACTGTAGCGAAGCAGAAAGGTTTTGATTCCTTTATTTTTCTTTCCTTCTTCCTGTTTTAACTGCAACTTTTATTTAACGTTTTGCGGCCCCCTCGTGAGACTGTCGTGGAGCCCCGGACTACAGGTTAAGGACCACTGGTTTAAAATAGTAGGTCTATTTTGAAATTTAAAAAATATTAACTATATCTGCTCCTTAAGATTTGGTTAGTTGCTGATAATAATCGGACCAAAGGACTGGTAGATGGGGCGGATGAAAGAATTTTTAGGCCTACGTTCCCGTGTGTGTACATAATGTTATTTGTAAATCATCCTTTCAAATGTTGTTGCAATATTACACAAAGAGCTGTAACAAGAATAAATGTTACTAATGTCCCAGAAGAGTAAATATATCTATTGTAGAAAAAGGACAATGCGTCCAAAAGTTTTCTACGTATAGTTAGAATAAATAACAATCAATACATTTTGTTTCATTTAAACGGTGTATTTAAAACCAACTAAAGATTCTAGTCGTTTCTGTAGGAAATAAGCAGATTGTGTATTGTAGTTTAAATGCCGTAACTCGATCTTGACTATTCAGTGACGTCACGTGTCTTGTGACGCGCCAGAAGAAATTTGACGAAAAGCGCTGTCGCTGGTGTAACTATAACGCATTTATCTTGACACAATACGTTGAAGTCTGCTAAGTGAGAGGAGAGTTGTAGTTAAAGTATGATAAGCTCATCACAAAATTTTATACATTTTACGAGAAATATTTAATTTAATTCTAAGGGTACAATTAATTTGAATGAAGGCTCTCTAGGTCTCACCCTTTAAGCCAATTTATAAATTTTGTCTTCACTCGATATTGCATTCAATTACTATTTTCTCAACTTCGGAATAAGAATGACAAAGGGAATACCGTATATGATAAATCTTTAGTTTCTTTTTTGGCAATAATTATATTTTTAAAAATGGACTCTGGATACTCCTGCAATATATGATTTAGTATCTGACTTCCAACCACCATTAACATTAAGCTCAATTAAAGATTACTTAAATTCATAAATATATGCTAAACTATCCCAATCTATCCTAACCTAGCCTGCCTGCACTGTGTTTAACATCCGAGGTAGTATCTAAAATGCAGCAAAAATGTGCAATATATAAATTGGGTTGAAAGGAACATGACACGTTATAGATATTTGAACTAACTTTTAGTTGCAAGTTAGTGTTCTTGATTGAAAAGAGTGACATATATTTTTCTCTTTTGTTTTCAATCTAAACGAAAAATCTACTTAATTACTTATCAAATCTGTTCACGCATATTTAATATTTAAAAGTGTTTCCTTAAAATAATAGTACAACTATTCGAAGGTGATAATTTACAACAAACCAAGATAAAAAATAGTTCCTTTAAGAAAATCCTATTAGCTTTGGGAGCTACGGACTCTCAATTGTCGGTGTCATTGTAACAAATGGCGTTATAGGCTATCTCGAAACGTAATGTCATAAACAGTGGCTTCATATCATATCACCCTCGAAGATGTACAGAATGCATATTGTGAATGGCTGATAACGCTCGCTGCTCTGTAATGAATGCAATAGCTTCGATTGCCAATCGGAAAATAAGAGGCTCGAAATCCACGTTAAACATTGGCTCCCGTACTAAGGACATCTTCATCCGAGGGCGAGGAACAGCAAAACACATTCTGTTTAGCATGCCGATTGTCACTACGTCCCTTGTAATCTTGCCAGGTGGCCGTGCGGTCTGCGGCGGTAGGCAGCATTTGGTCCATCTCGAAGGTTCGAGTTCCGGCAGGGGCATGGGTGTGGCATTTAACAGCTAAGGGGCAAATCGTGACGGTCCGTAGTCCAAAGTTACTAGACTGGTCCATATAAAAATAAAGTATACCAAAGTCACTTGTACATTCTTGTAAATGATTATACAATAGCTAAATAAAATAAAATAATTTTAAGATATATTTATGGTACAGAGGATTTTTATTCTTGACCTATTAATTCCATTCAATTGCATGCCAATGAAAATCTCTGGTTGCGAAAACTGTCTATGTGGCATTATCAGAATAAGAAAATATAGATTAAAAGGTAGTATCGTGTATTAATTCAAGTGCGATATGCTAAGCTGGCATCAGGTACTTAAGAGATATGACCGCACTCTCTTATAATTAATATGATATATTAATTTTGCTAAATAAACAAATAAATAATCTAATAGCGAACCTTTATCTAATATTTATAATATTAATATAATAATATATTTACCTTGTCCTTAAGATGGCAGAAATAGAATACGCGCGTTTTGGTATCATTTTTACTCCGTTATATATTGTAAAGTGTCAGGTATTACTCGCATGTGTTGCATATTAAAACACGAATAAACGTTGTAAAATATTTAAATTCTCTTCAATATATATGAATGTGTTTCCAGTGATACTAACAAAGATTTACCAACAATAACTTCTACTTTGTTGGATACATACGGGTTTCTTACGAACGAATAATCAAGCCTTTAGTATTGTGACATAAGTTTTTTTCTGAACGTTTTATATGCCCTGTGTAAAACTAACGTAAGAAAAATGTCTGTGCCATAGAAAGGTGTATGAACGAAGAAACATTAAACGATTCACATTCCGAAACTTATTGCATTAAATATCGCTATTATTCTCACAGACGCAGGTCTATGCTGGGGTTTCTTTTTGTATTATGGTTCTTACATACATTTTGATATGCTAGTATTTTTTTGCCTTTTAATTTACGGGTGGGTCTCTGTAAGATGAGAAACATCTATTACCTACTCATTTATATTTTAATTGAAATAAAGTAAATTATTTGCTCATAAATTCAAAGCAAATTGATCTTTTCCATCTTGTCCAACGAACGAATTTCTAGAAGCAAAAATATTATTTTCTTACAGTTTTGAAATTGATAACAGGTATTAGTAATATTGAATTCTTCACTGTGAAACGTGGCATATTTATATACTTTTTTCCCAATGCGTAATAGATGATTGAAATAAATTAGAGGGATTAGCTACATCGAAATAAAGGATAATAATTCAATATTTCCCGATATCAATATCCAGGGGTGTAGCCAAGGGGGGCATCGTGGGGGCGTCCTTCAAATAGTGTGTGTGCCTCCCAAATTAAAAATTGGGATAAAGCAGTGCATATATTGAGTTTCAGGCACTTCGTACACAGTACCTGCTGGTCAGTCCATGTGAAATCGTCCTGCTTAATTGGCCGCTGCCATGCTCTTTTCAAACTAATGTTATTTTATTTTTGTACCAATTTATTTATTAATAACAGTTGTTTTTGTATTGCGGCGCATGCCAGTATTTCTGTTAACCGTATTTTACGGATACTAGAGTATATGCGGACACGTTTAGTATATATAATAAAAACATTCTATCCTTTGAAATCCACATGATAATTTTAGTCCCCTGCATGGAAAACTATATACCGGTACTAACTTATCAAAGTATGTATACTAGCATCAATAAATATTTTATGTTTTCTTTAAATCCAAAAATTCGTATTTTATGTATATTGGTGGAACAAAATAAATAAAAATCTAATTCCTTCATGCGTTATACATTTATGCTAATAGAAACTACGGTAAAATTTTAAACTTTGATGTTTTAATTTGAAGGTAGCAACATTTTTTGTGCAAATAAGGGGTGAATAATGCTCGTGCGAGCTATGATATGAATACTGGAGATTCTTCTGTCTTATGGGAAACCAGATATACTTATATATCAAGTGTTCAGTTGGTAACATGGCTGCTCCGCATTTCCACTCTGTCTTTTTCATTCCGTTATGCAACCAAGCCTTTGGTAAAATGTTGCCACCTTACTATGTATGTGTGTGAAGCGCTATTAATACTTAAGTATTTCAATTATCATTACAGTAGCAAAATCGTTGTGATGGTAATACCGAATATTTTTTTTCGAAACCTTTCTCTATACGACTTATAAAAGCACGCACAACGAGTATTCATAACCAATCTGTAAATATGTAGCTTGCTTCAGACTCAAATATTATAGTTGAAATTTCTACCGTTTGTTCCTGACATAAGTTTATACATTCTGGAGAAAATAGATGTATATATGTCCTCTCAGCAGAGAATGATCTTCAATGTTCCTATCAACGCGTGCATGAGCATTGCTTAACAATTTGTAAATGTGTAATTCTCTTCAAACTCAAACATCAAAGTTACATTTTTTGTTGTGTTTTCTCCTGTCATAAATGTATAAGTGTGAATAATTAAGTATTTTTTATATTGTGTCTCACCAGAGATACTGGGCCTCCAGTGAGCATAAAATGTGAATTTTTGGATTTTCAAAAATTCATATAATGTTAAGGAAGAACATAAAAGCCGTCATATTCTGTATACATTCAATATGCTTTGATATGTAATACTGTACAAGAAATTAACTATAATATTCAATCATTTTTGGTAGAATAAGCTTTTTCAAAACTGGAATTATTTCTATTTCGACAATCACATTTCAATGCTATTTCAACCAGTTGGATTACGGTTTCTTATTTATGCAAAGGACTAAAATTATCAAGCAGATGTTATTGAAAAGAATGTGTATTTTTGAATATACTACAATAAACCAGTCCTCAGATATTACATTTTCCTTAAAGACCTGCTGATGAAAATTTTTATTTGCGCCACAATACAAAAATAACATCCGTTTTGAGCTTTTCTTGTGTAAATACATAAATAATATTTTTAAAAATTGAAAGGGATCTAACAGCCAAGGTAGACGATTTTAGGTGTATTATACACTAAATATTGGTTGAATAAGCGTTGACATATTTGGTATAAACGCGAGGTAGGGGAATCTCTTTGGTACTTGTAGAGGTGTCTCCCTAAGCAAATATAATTTCCCCGCGACAATTTGCCTGGCTACTTCGCTGCCAATATATCTTTGCAGCAGTGATTGAAATAAAGGGAAATATTACAGTAGAAAGGAAACATTCAGTGTTGCAAATTTACACAGGGAAATGTAATGATGATTTACATATTAGGTGAAAAATGTAAAAGAAAGCCAGTGATCGTAATAACATGTTCACAAACAGCAATCAAATGGCATTTTGTCAGCAGATGACGCGGTCGAATGTTAGTTGACTGCTTTTTCACGTTGTAAGCTTGAGTTTGGTCTGTCTACGATATCGTACTATTTTTTAGCACAATAATTATTTTACATACATGAAGTCGAGATGCAACTGTAAATTATTTGCTTCGGCGACTCCAGTGTTCTTTAATAATTTCCTATGAATAGCTAATGTTTAATTTTTACCATGACAGAGGAACGTGTTATTATCACGTCAGAGTTAAGTTCATACACAAGATCGTTCTTCAGCTGGTGTTGAATATTTAAGCTTTTTCTTTTGTGTCTAATATTTGAGTTGAAAATATGTTTAAAAAAATCTATTATTTTTCAAAGAAAATTCCCTTTCATTTTCTAAGCGTTCATGTTTTGCTACTTTGTAGTTTGCGAATACACAGAAAGTCGTGTGTTTGGGATACTATCATAGTTAAGCATACGTTCTGAGATCAAACTTCATATCTTAAACCGTTTCTATAATGTTAAGATATATTATATCTTATCCGTGTATTCAACAACATCGCTCAGTTGTTTGGAAGTCTGAAGTAGACCAAACCTACCTTAAGATAACAGTTTCTATTCTGGGAAGCACCTTTTATAAACTTCCCCGAAGGAAGTAATAGTGTCAGAGTTTTCAAATGCAGCACCCATATCTAGAACGAGCTATTAAATCAGAAACGTGAAATAAGGAGTAAGAAATTATCTGACAGAATGAATGAAAAACAGGAGAATGTAACCTGACTTTATTTACCCGGCTTTCGCCTTCGACAACGTCTCCCGCATAATTCTTGTCTTTTCTTATTTAAAACTCCGTATGAAGTAGCTTAAACACATTAATGGCTAATTACAAAAGCAGTTAATTCTCATGTTTCCCAAAAGAATTGCGTTGCCTCGTAAAACTGCACTTATTTATCTCCTATAGTAAAACATATACTCTAACCTACTTTAGCTAACGAGAAATACGACGAGCACCTTACAAGTATGAAACGGCAAATGCTTTAAATCTAGTTATTAGTACTAACAAGTTCAACATTTTCATTTCACTATGAATTAATATTTTAGGCCACCATACTCATGCAATCACCTCTAAAATATTAAAAAAATAATCTTATAAAGATAGTTAATTAATTAATTTTCATTTCGACAGTTCGCACTTTTATATTCTGCATTTTCATATGTATGATTGTTTATACATATTAATTATTTTCCTCTTAAAACAGCTGAAATCTCATAACAAGTATCTTTACATGCACGTTCACTAAATGGTTGACTTAGACCAGTAGCGTCTCGTGGGCTTGAAAGATGGTAGTTCGTAACCAGTGATTTCGCCAGAACCCCTTCCCTCAGTGTGGATAAGTCATCCTACGAAATTCTCGAACACACCTAACTACAATCTATTACAGTAAAAATCGATAGAAACCGTGCAAAACTCCAGCTAAGTCCTTCCAAGTTTTACTTCAAACCCCCTTCAAAACTGAAAATCCAGGTATATAGTCCCTGCCCCTAAGAGCAACGAGGAAAGTACGAGAACAAGAAACACATCGTTGGATAGCTTTATTTCTCAATGTGTTAAGTACAGAATATAACTATAGCTTTCCATAACTTATTTACACTCTGTATTGAATTCATACAAAAGGAGGAAACTCAAAACATATAAAAATACGTATTTTGAGATATATCCAGGTACGAAAGGTCGACAGTGCAGCGGCGAATTTATCTCAGAGCAATTGTCCACAAGAGTAAGACAATTGACAATTGAACGTCAAACTGTAAATACACGCACACAAAAAATAAATAATAACAAGACGAAGAAGAAATGGCATTAATTCTTCTTATTTTTATTTGTATATGAAGTCCATTCTTCTGTTAAAAACATGCAAAAACACTCACTTAATTCGATGTTTAATATTGCAAAATAATTCACAAAAGTAGACAATATTTTCTCTCTTCCTTAGAAGGTATCTGAGAAAGTATTCTTGAATGGTGAATAGAAATTACATCTATGGAACGTTTTACCACACAACGTTACAAAATATCTCACAAAATCCGAAAACCACAATATTTTCTCCCTTCAGATCTCGTGTTTTGGCGCTCTTAGGTATGAGGGGATTGATCTATTAGTCTTATTGCCCTAAATTGCTTTCTTAAAGTTAGTTAAACGCAGAAGCCTGCGTACAGCGTACTCGTCCCCTGAAATGCATTGGAAAATGCATGTTTTATGTTTCTTCTATTGATAAATCTTTAATGGCCAAACGAACAAACCAGTTCCGAGAATCCCTTCAATCTCTCGCACGACACACTACAACAAAGTTGTTTAGTGTTTACGAAATGTTGCAAGTTGCACGATACTGTTCATTAGATCTTCGTTTATAACTGATACTGGAACTCAAACAACTTTATGTAAATAGAGATGCAACATTATGTTATTTAGGCGTTTAATATATTTGTCCATAAATGATTTATTGTGTTCTTTGAGGTCCTGCTATGTAATAAACGTTTATCCTTGACTCTTTTAGAGTATTTTATTACATTTTAAACACGAGAATGGGTGGAAAAATCAAGACGAGTTAGTAACAGTGGTCACCGCTTGCTTCTGCTGTCTTCGTTCACATTCGGATTGTGCACGTCATGGTCTCATATACAGAATGTTATAAGTTATGCCTAACACCACTTAAGCGTACATGGAGAAACGAGTGCACAACAGATATGTGAACGCGAAACGAATGGATAGTGCCCGCAACTTAAGAAAAGGAACTGTATACATACGCCTCACTGTAACAATTAAAAAATTTGGTATATGATATTTTAAATCTCTCGATAGGATATATAATCTGAGACGAAAATGTGATGATGATGATAATAATAATAATAATTCTAAAATAGGTGGCAGTTCACGCCCTCCTGTGAACGTTGATACACGACGTCACTAACTTAGACATCAATTTCTTATTGATATATTCAAGGTAATAATTATTTTTTTCAGGCTCTTTGAAAGTAAAATTTAAAATTATTTATAACAACTATTATTTTTCATGTTTAATTCCAATCGAATTGCTTTATCCCTTAAACAGGAACAATGGTCTCTGAGGACATGTAGAAATTTAATTAACTTACTGTGGCAACACTGGACATGATTGTGTATTAAGATGCTCAGTAGGTTTAAGTTATAAAATTGTAATTGAGACTGCATATTATGTTATCAGTTAAAGCTCTGTCTATTAGAGTTAGTATCCTCAAATTAAAAATGAAGTGGTCTGAAAGACCGTGTTTTCGCACGATGCACATATTAAGTTCGCAGAAACTGTTGGTTTTATAGTAACGTGGAAGTTCGCCAAGCTCTTTGTTGTCCATTTATTTTCAAGTCCATGTTAATGTTGTTGGAGTATTATTCCTTCGATAAATTTACGTAGGTACTGATAATTGTAGAACCGATGTAGGGCTTCGTTATAAGAAAAAAAACATGATTTGATTTTGCTTTGACGTACTGTACATTCCGTTTTTTCCTACATTTGTAAATAGGATTATGGATTTGAATTAAAGGTTCGAAGTTTTTTAAAAAGATTATGACAATGAAAAATGTGACCACGTTTTAAGGAATGGAGTTGCACTGTATAACTACACAAATGTATGAAGGTGTTAATTCTAACAGTGAAGACGAAAATGCCTAGTTAGGAAAGGAATTACATTTGCCTTATACTGTAAAAATTTCTTCTACGGCGGAAAGTCATTTTAAATTGATAAATTGTTATTAACATCCAAAACGAGTTCGGTAGCTCCTAAGGACGGGACCTACATGTTTTGATAGTGTGGGCTCAAAAACACTCCGTTCAATGTATGCCGGCGGGAATTGAAGCCGTGATGAAGCGCAGAGAAAGGGAACACGCTAACTGCAGGTCACTCTGAGGTAACATTTGGATACCGTTTTCTATGGGATAGTACTCAGCATACTACTTCTCAGGAAATACTGCAAAACAATAATTTACAAAGGTTTATTAAGACAAAAAATGAAAAGTATTAAATTAGCGTATTGAGGACGGTAAGACCACGCGTTTCGGATAGATTTTTTTTTTTTTAACATTTCGGTTTAGGTGTTAATTATTTGTATGCAACAGATACACTAAGACCAGCAACTTTTCCAGTGTTTTTTCTTGCCTACCATTGATTCTCAAAATAAGATTATATGCATAAAAATTATAATAGTGTTTATGAAGTTTCACAAATACAATAATGGTCACTAATGTTTTATTGGTAGTTTGTAATTTGTGTACAGTAAAATAAAATATATTGCAAGTTCAGAAAGAGTTATAAATTATCCAAATAGGACCATATATTATTATTTAAAAGTTTTCTAGCAACATATGGTAGCGCAAACAGAATACAAGATAGTGACTTTCATTTTTACGGAGAAGTGTGCCATCTATAAACACCTCCTTTCAGTTCCTTATGCAGATTATGGTGGTGGACAAACCTGGAAGTAACGTACGTATCAAAAGACATAGGCTTATTGTCACTCGAAGTGTGGGTGCGGACGTTTTCTGTGAGTTTTCGTAGAAGGCCTCAAACGATATGTTAAGAAATTTTCCATTATACTACCCCTGCTTGGTCTCCCAATTTAGAACGGATAATAATGATAGTTTTGGAAGAGAATAGGAACATTGTGGTAACGGTCTGGGCCAAAGTATTGAAACACTAATTGTGGAGAGAGAGTTGGTAGGCTCCGTCGCTCATATTAACAATGCAGTACCTGGTATTTCAGGATCAGATCGCAACAGAAACCTATAGATGTTCAACGAGATAAATAGTATTACGGACAAGGTCAAAATCTTTAAATAAAAATTAAAACATTCTTTCCAAAGGATTTATTACTCAATGCCCCATTTTAACCTACACCTGAACTAACATTTGTCCTTGATTCCTTGAATAAATACAGCCGTTGTCCTTTAGACTATCATCCAACATTCCATCTGGCTTTTCAAAATCAAAATGCATAAACAGACATCCAAAAACAAACTTCAGTAGGACATTCAATAACATCAATTCATCAAGATGGCAATTTTCAAAAAGAAAATAAAACTATATATTTCAAACTTTCAAAACCCCAAATCGTTCAGTTCAGATTTTATAGGAAAGAAGAATATTCATTGCTAATTATCAATTCAGCGCCACACACAAAACCCACATATTAATTCCAACAATTAATAAAGAAAAGCCGTGGTTGACATACTGTATTTAACTTACAGGGTGGATGGGGTGAAAATCACAAAGGGATCCAAAAATAACTCCAAACTTCTCAGAATTAATTGAAACTGTGCAAAATGATTATTCAGACTTTTCCTCACTAATAGTTAAGCAATTAATGATTTAACGCAAGTTACAATTATTATATTATAATGTAAGTCCAAGGCCACGTCAAGGTAAGATAATTTCTAATTATTTCACTTCTTCCTATTTCTCGTACTAAAAAAACTCGTTCAAAACAATTCACGTTATGTATTAAATAAGATTTTAATACAACACCAACTGGAATTTTGTCCCTACACCAAATAATTTAATAATTCACGCATGAATACGAATTAGCGAAAGGTTACACTTAAAACTCGCACAATTGCTCATTTTTGTAATAATAGTTCTCGTTTTAGACTTTATTGCTTTACATAATTAACTGTTCCCTTTTACTTTCAATTATTCCTTCAATTTATCCATTCACTAACCGCTTTATACTCAACCATCTTATACTACATCAAACCTGACTTTATGAACAACTGTCAAAGCACTCAAAACAAATCGAGACAAAAAATGATTGTGAAGATCAGCAACTAATTCCCAGAAAAAAAAAATGTATTTATCACAACTAATACAGCGACTAACCTCACTTTCAATAGTTAAACCAGCTGTTGCTCTCTCGACACTCCTCACTTTAATAAAAAATGACATTTTTGTAGAGGAAGTGGAGGTAGAGGACGATATCTCAGACTAGTCCTATTAATTTTACTTTATCGAAACCAAATTACAAATTACCAACAACGCAGACCATCACTTCAAACTTCATTATCACATACACATTAATTCCTTTGATATATCACCTAACTTATTTTCAGAAATTTTACGAATATTGTAATATCACACAACTAACTGTAAACATAACATTTAATTTCAATAGCAACACTCTTCATTCACACTCAAACCGAACTGGACCTACAACGTGCAGCACGCTTCACACTAAGCCCTCCAACATTACTAACTATGAAAGTCCAAATAACTTTTCAACCCTTGTCTCTCCCAAAAATACATTATTTCCAACATTTGAAACCTCATGGAAATCTCACGAAAGCACACCTAACCTGACTTTAAGTACCTTTCTTCTCTCCACCGAACAGAACTTTTATTAACAGTACGCACATTGGAACTTTGAAGTATGCATTCAGCCATTCATTTTTATTTTTAGAAATCATTACGATTTTAACTCCCTTGAATCACATTAATTATTTATCATGCAGCAAAAATCTTAAACCATACGTTTTAATAATTATTTTATTTAACATTACCACTACGATCGATTTTAAGCTTAGTTTCTAGAATGCCTTCTTATTTATTAACCTTCTAAACAAATGCAATTCGCTCTTGTTTTGCGGTCCCTAGATTGGACTTTCATTTTGCTGAAAGGAAATTACCGTTTAGTTAACTTTAACTTACCTTAGATTAATTCATGCTTTAACTTGAGGATACGAACATTCTGGTAACTGCTTTGGCCAAAGTATTGAAACACTAATTCTGGAGCGAGAGTTGTAGAATCTCTTTCACTAACTGTGAATGTTCCCTTTCCACGTCCAATTGCTTCGGAGTTTAAGGACAACAAGGAAAGAGAATAGATGCACCACACAAAACGACACCGAAAAGGAAAACGGGTATATAGTAGCGGTATTTATAAGCTTGCTTTTTGATTTCTTTGTTAATACGATAAACATCTGGTAGTAAAACACGAAATCAATTTTTCGTTGCTTCGGGGATACCAATGGATTCAATTCAACGTCATTTTATAGTTGAACCTAGAATTTTAAAGGCCAGGGAGAAAAACGGAAATTTTCGAAAAAAAAAAGGTTGAATTGTTTTTTTTCCACGAGGCAAAAAAAAAGGTTTTTATTGACGAAATCGGTTTGTTTGTCTTTTCATTACCAATATTAATTACTTATCACGTCTAATTCATTTGTTGTTTAGGTTTAGTACAATTAAATATTCTTACATTAAACAATGTACAAAAACATTGAATGTACATTACGAATGCAATATATCTCATTAGCACCCTTTTACATGAGACAAAAGTTATGTTCATTTTTGTCCCTTTGGCATCGTTGGCTCAGACCGCGAAAACTTACATAATGGTTCAAAACTTCGTCAGATGAAGTCCCATTGCGGATTTTGCAGTCCCAATGGGCATTGCAAAGCGCAAAAGGTTGAGTCTTTCACTGCACAAATCTTCCGTGATTGGAATGTTCGTTCCCTTCAGTTTCTTCTTGCTGGAAAATACCTCTGACCTTGCGCGATAATTAGTGAAACGCACTATTAGGGTTCTATTTTCTTCCGGAGATTTGGGACAATTCGGTGCCTTCTGCATATGTCTTTTTGCTCGATTTTCACACCTAACATCTCTTCAAACATATGTTTTTGCTAGAATCTCTATGTTTTCCTACACAGATTCTTGGACTACAAATATTCGTAATTTCTGTCGTCTTCTATATTGCTCACATTCAACAATTTGAGCACACATTTTTTTTTTAATTCTTCATCTTTCTTTTTAAATTCTGTCCGTAGTTCACTTGATTTCTTCTGTGTTAAATTTTAGGGTCTCTTCCAGTTTTCGCACCACAACATTCGTAACTGATTCAATAACTGAATCAACCCCTAAGTTTAACACTTCAGGGCACTGCACTGCTGCTTTCGCCTCTTCACACCCTTGTTTCACTAACACATATTGGGTATGTTCAGCAAGAGATTTTCCAGTTTTGCAGGTGCTATTGTTTAGTCTTTCAAATCAAATGATATGTGTTAAGCCTGAAACTGCTAGAACTATTTTGTATTAACTCTTTAACACAATCTTATATACTTCACGGTTGCTTGATTTTCAATTTAGCTGCTCTTCAAATACATTTTTTTAACTCTAAACAGAAACTCAGAATCACGTAACTACCATCTTTCTGCCATTGTTTCCTCGTTCCATATGAATATGAACTTTAACAAAGAAATGAGACAGATATACTTTCGAATTCACTGTACGGGTATAATGCGTTTGCGATTGTGCGATTTACGACGATATAGAATATCGCGAGCTTGAACTTGAATTTTATGTTTTAGGACTCTTTGGTTCAGGCCGAATGGATAATGTTGGGGGAATTGGTAGAATGAAGAGAGTGGGAGGAAATGGAAGAACCCAGAGAAAATTCGCGCATGGCACGATTCGAGATCGAACCCAGGACCACATAAGACCAATCTACTAATTTGGGAGTCGGCGACGTTTTTCCAGGTAAATGCATTAGCACTAAAATGTGTTACATTGATGGGTGTTTTTGAAGTCTGACGTACCCAAAACTGACCTAAGGTGACAGCTTGTATTCTGGGAAAAAATATTAAAATTTCATCGGAAGGAAGAAAACAAGATATCCTGAGTTTTCAAATGCAGCACATATGCCTATATAAAGAAGGGAGAATTTAAGCAGAAAACATGAAGTAAGGAGGAAGAAATATGTGATGAAGGAATGAAAATCTGAAACATGAAACTCATTGGAGGTTGATGAATGTGCTAATGGGTTCAACGTGTACACAAGTTGCAAACACACGGTCGCCTGTATTTCGGAACACATAACACACTGCTCGCAAAACCCATTTAACCCTTTTGTACATGGAGTTAACAACAGCAGAACAACATAACATCACAACAGGAGGGTCGTTGACGTCATGTTCTCATGGATATTTATTAAAACATATATTTAATAGCTAAACCCAGATTCCTGAATTCTTAACGTCCCGGAAACTGTTAATTTTTCTCTTCGACAGTACAAGGTATTCCTGGTCAGACCTTGTCAATCCAAGGCAGTTGGCAGCCCCCCACCCACTAATTAAGCTCTTGGATAACTTCTTTGACATCTGCTCCTTTATAGTTAAACTCCAACCCTTCAGTATCGTTTAGACAAAATATAAAAAATACAGTAAGTTATTTTGCTGTAGCTGATATATATCTAAAGTACAAAGCAAAAGCTCGAAATTGAAAATAAACTCATACTAGAAACGCGGAACTCTGTATGTTAGTTGAACCACTCAAAAAGTAATTCCGTTTTTTTCTTTCGTATCACGAGTAATGTTGATTACTTTCCTTCTGCGCTTTGCAAACATCCAGCAGAGGTTTCTTTACGTTAACATTTAAGGTAGAAGCTTTAAAAATCCTTACTGGAAGGAAATAGAAGTATGAGTAAAAGAAGACGAATTGTAAAAGGTGCTTGAAGAAAGACCAACGAAAATGGCTGCTGACTTAAGAACCGAAGCCAGGCAAAGGAAATGAAGTTCATTTAGCTTTCAATGTTCACATCTCTTGCTTAACTTGATGACGACATGTAAAAGAGGTTAGGACGAAAGAGCGCACTTAGTTTCCCTCTTACATTGCATTTTACCTCCTACTTACAATCTCCTTTCTCTCTATCTGTCTCTCCATTTCTATCCCTCCTCTCTCCCTCTATCTTTCATCCGCTCTTTTGAAACCTTTTCTTTTCCTCTTATAATCTTTGGATAACGGTCGTATTAAGGAAAAACGTACCAATTCCTAAAATTACTTGTATCAAGAATATACATTGTCACCTCATATCTCACATTGGTTTGTTGATGACTACGTAATAACATTGAAATCTTTAATTTGATAACATCGGATGATTTGACATTAGGGGAACATGATTTATCAAGTGAAACTCCCTGCAATAAGCCATTACAAATGCAACGTTCTTTTTACCACCATTTGCAATTTTCTTTATGATTTTTTTCTACTGAGAGAGGAAAGATTGTAGAAATGTTACCATTACTTTAATCACGTATTAAAGTACTAGAAGGTCTTTAGAAGTCTTTTTACAACACATGTGTTGAATACTTTAGTCCAGTAACGTTATCTGTGTATTTTGTACATTTCTTTACATCATTTCTGCACCACCTAGTTTGTAAAATATGAGATGATTATATTCAAGCAAACGATTCTGAAAATTATATTTAACAATTAAAATGACTATAAATAGTCTAAAGTAAATTAAGTTCCTACTATAATTAGTACTCATTAAAGAAACTGAAGCAAAACACTATATTAGAAAGACTGAGCGCCCGTAGGTAAATTAAAGAGCTTTTCCCTTGCATTTGGAAAGATCTGAAATAGAACCCAACTGGTGACTATTCATACTGATTGAGAATTCCCTCTGAGGTTTGTTTTTCAGTCAATAATAGCAATGCACGATTATGTCTTCCACCTAGCTTCTATCCAACTCTCTTTAACATCTTATAACCATCCCTATTCCGAGTTGAGGCAAATATGCTTTAAAGCCCTAAATAAATTTAAATCAAAACTAGTTTTCACAATTTTGTTACCCTTTTTTGATGTACAACGATCTAAGTATAATTCATGTAAGCAGCAATATTGGCTCTACAGTAGATCGGATGTATGTTGTCTGAGTCGAATTCAAATTTGTCATCACACTGTCCGGACAGAGTTTCTACACCACTTTATTTACGGAAAGCTATATTGGAAACATTTGAAGCTTTCTCGATAGTTTTGGATATATTCATAATCATTTTGTGTGATAGCGTAAATGAAGGATATCGTTTACTTCAATTTCATTTACTTGCTTTCTGCATTTCAGCTGAAGCAGGGGGAGATATATGGGTAGGAAGTGGATAAGGCGCTAAATTGAAGGTTCGAACTAGGATTTGACTGAAATATATCCTAGAAAATAGTCAGGTCACTATTCATTGGATTCAATCCTAGGAATATACTGAATGCGTACAAAGGCATGTTCATGTCATTCCGCATCCTATGCAACATATCCTATTACATATGAATGATTGTGTGATCACTGAACGATGTTGTATTCCATCACACGTCTCTGGAGACACTGATGATGATAAGCGATGTTGTAACAAGAATAGTAATTACTACATACATACAGTAAACGCACATATTCCCTTAAAATTATGAAAATTGTGCAAAACTTGTAACAGGTCCAGCGTTATTTATAGACTCTCTCTATCTCTATTTATCCATCTCTCGCTTCCTCCCTATCTCACTCTAAGTGCAAATTTTAAAATTCCCTGCATCATTATTAGGTGTGCTTAAATTATGTAGACTTTTCAAATCAACGTAGGTTGTCAAAATATCAGCCTCAACGTTCAGTAAATTAGTACGATAGTGCATTAGATATGCATCACACGATAAAAGTAACACTTTGCTTCACTTTGCTTTTCCTTCTTGAGACGGATTATTTTACGTGGAATACTTAAGTAACGAAGTATTTACACACTTCATTCTCCAGTCACTTTGAGTGGCATATGCAAGGTGAAACAAACATTATAGGCGATTACTGACATCCAAATAAGAAAAAAAATGTATTTATAAACACGGTAATATTCTGCTTCGTTTTGGATATACAGTGTTTCCAAATTAAAGCCCAAGTCGATACCGGATATTCGTAAGAAAAGAAAAGTTCTCGATAAATTAGAAATAACGTATTGAATCAAAATTTCGTTTCGACAAATTTGTTTGTAACATATTAGAGTTAAAAGATGCATCATATTACCATTGTTGCCAACGTGATAGAACGTTTAATAATTTCAAATGCAACTACGCCATGTTATTGGGTATTTAGAATCCTGTTTGGATAATAAACAACATACGCAAAATGCACAGCCTAGTGTTGCAAACTATGGATACGTCAGAAATGTTTTCACGATCTTTTACAAACTAAGTATTGTTTAACGATATTTCATCTTATGTTATGCCCATAGTTTGCAACACTGTGGTATCGGCGTCGTGTATGTTGTTTTTCATCCCAAAATTCTCAATAATATGACGTAATGCCATTTGAACAAACCTTTTAACCAGATTGGCAACCCAGTGACAATGTGTTTTCACTCTTGATATCTACCATGCTACTACAAAGAAATTTCTGAGAACGAAACTTGCCTTCAATATGCCGTTTCTGATTTATTGAGAATTATTAATTATCTTCCTAGTGTTAGGCGTCGACTTTGGTTCCAAGTTGGAAACGTTGTATCTCCAAAATGAAGCGAATTCTTGCCATGTTTTATTGAATTTTGTTTCTGATTTTTATGTGAACAAACACATCTTAAATTTTTACCGTGCATTTTCGTTACACCCTGTATATCGAAACTAAAGGCAATTGCTTTGCCATCCTTTGACAGATGCACATTAAAGATTCTTGAGACTATTAATAATCAAAGCTTTCCTTGTTTGTTTAAAGTCACCTGGAAATTCACACATAGGCACTACGAGGAAACTAATAAATACCATTAAGTTGATGGAACCTTTTTTGTTTCAACGCTTTATAGCATTCCCCAGTTTTGCATAAACAATTAGCCTAAACCCCTCCAAAAACAAACTACAAAAAAAAAAGTCCAAAATTTGATTCACATTTTCTACGCCGGTGATTATCATTGTAAATTGAAATCATCCATTATTCTCACAACTAAGTCTGATTTAGTCTATTTCCTATCGCTAAAAACGCAGCGCAGGTACTAGTTATTTGTTGCGCGTCGGCGTGGCACTACATAACTGGGTCATTAAAGTTGGTAATTTTTCGAACAGTTGATGTAACAGACGTGATTCACAGTGGGTATGTTCTCTGGATCTACAAGATATGCCTGAAAAAATGATGTTATTCTATAAAATGGTCCTTGCATTTGGATAGTCAAAATAATACAATCTTCAGAAAATATCGGAATTCAAAAGTGTGCACAAAAACCCATTGCAACGTGTGCTTAGCGAATGGAACCAAACGCAATCGACATCACACCGGCGCATACTGGGACAGAACACGTGTGTCAAAATGTGAAAGAAAAGATATTTCTGATAATTGAAATCTTTTGTGGTTAAGCTAATAGATAAATAATGAGGCAATGCCAAAGCGATTACATGGTTGCTGTATTCCTAACCAGAAGCGTTTTACAGAAAGTTGCGGAATTACAAGGTGAACGCTGCACGCCACTATCTTTACCTGAAATTTCGATACATGTTTAAGTGAAAATATTTGTTTGCGAACAGAATTTGATCATAAACTATAAATCTCCAAGTAATAATTTATTAATTATACAATAGAACTTATAAGATAAATACCTCGTTTGAGGATGGGTGTTGTGTAAATCAAAGACTCATTGCCGTGAGGGAGGTGGAAAAAAATCAATACCTATATCTCCTTCTTGCCCTAGGAACAAGAGTTCCGTTAAAGAATAAATCTTTGAAACGTTTAACTTTGTGTATTTCTGCTCACTCTCTTGCCATCATCTATATTTCAATTTTCAATCTTTGTTTCATATCGTAATTTATCTGTGGGAAATTACATCTCTCTCTCTCTCTCTCTCTCTCTCTCACGCTTTATCAATTTACTATTGAGGTGTTTCTCTGTGCTTCTGGACCTACCATGTGCCGCAGTTAGTCACTTAATCAATTTACAACTGAGGTCCTCAAACTAATCATTCCTTACATTCCAATCACGCACACCGTTTTTTCGTGTCTGTCTTTCTTTCTTTCTTGGAAATGTTCGACGTAAGATCATCATTACTTCACCATTTCATCTGCTTTTCCTTTTTATTTGCTTCTCATTTTCACTTCATTTATTTTCTCGTTTTATGTAAAGAATCTATCTTGTATCTGCATCTAATTGTTCTACATTCTACACTACTGTTCTCTTTCACTCCTTTTATATTAATTCTGCATCCCTACGTATACATGTTTTATAAAATAAATTTGAGATTCCTTGTGAAGAAGTGAAACTAACAAAATTAAATCAGTAAATATAATAGTTATCGCACTCACTATTCAGTTAAGCATGATCTGTACATAAAATCATATTGTTTATCAAAGAAAGCATGCAATGTGAATTTTCACAATGTGTTCTGGTGAAATAAGAAAAACAATAATGTTCTGACAGATTTATATCTTAAAAACAGAAGAAAAAAACACTAAGTAAAACGTACGTGGAAAATCAAACATATTCCGAATCAGAAGCAATAAATAACCTTTCTCCAAAGCTCGGTGAGTATATAGATCCAGAGGAACGTGAACCAAAAATTCAAAGAGTTTGAATATCAGCTCGTTGAGGCTTCGGAAATATATATTTTGTATGTTGTAAAAAAACGTGATACTCCCGCAAGATGTGATGTCTAAGAATACATGAGTAGATTAGTGAGTTGGAACCAATTTGAATAATATTTTCAAGGGGTTATCTTATAAATATTTGTTTTCGCTTTGTTGTGTGAGAAAATGACACCACTGTGATTCATAGGCGCTGATTATATGGTTTTCATGTTTTTTCTGCACACGTTCCAATTGCTCAGAGTACAGAATTGCATTGATTGCCTCGCCATGTAGCAGCAGTTGACTATGCACAATGCCAGAGAAGTTCACCAAAGACAGAGCATAATATTTCTTTACTGTGGTAGTGGTTTGCCTTTTTGGGAGAGTGTTCATGTAATGCCAAGCAATGACGAAGGCACTGTCAAGTATTGTAATAAACCCTCTTCCCATACAGTTGAGCCCTCCGTCCATAAACGATTTCTTCTATTGACAGCAAATACATATAGGAATCTGCTCGTGCCGCTTTCGAAGCAGAATTCAACTCATTTATAACACATCCTCCTGCTTTATACCGTTTCTCAAACTGTTGGAGATGTTACGAAAGGTTTCTATACTGCAGGTGAATGTTTCAGATATTTGGCCGTTATAGGCCTCTATTTGAGTGCCTCGTTGCCTTTTGCTTGCGGAGTTCCTGTACGGGGTGCGTTCTGCAGGGATTCATCCTTACACCGCTCAGCCGCCGTCTACTGTCTGCTCATTTACCACATCCCTACCGAATAACATACATATTTTTGCTCTCCCTATCCCAACGTTCGTTCCCAGTTTAAACTCAAACAGCATACAGGCTCATATAGAACTGTTTGGGGACTTTATTTTTGACCTCCTCTAGCTGATATTCTCAGTAAACTGCTGGCGAGCTGGCTGCACTCAATAACACGTTACATTCTTTTAATCAGTCTCACCATTGAACGAACGATGTATGGGGTTGCAGTTACAGTTACAGTTACAGTACAGTATATATATACGTGTCAAGAGCGAAATACCTCATGTGAATATGCCACTGAGATAACAGAGGTAAAGAGTAACAAGAGAGTCTAACGAGCATTGTGCAGGAAACGTCGCTTCAAAGGCGTATCAAACGAACGCTAATGCTAAGTGTATACATACTATTAAAGGTCTTTTAACACATAAAGTCTTGCAATAAAGCTAGAGCCGCGGCATACTGCACGAAAGAAGAAATATATACAGAAGAAAGAAGAATTAAATTTATAAAAGTATTGAAGTGGTACTGACGCAATTGTCTTCCTTGCATTCGTTGTATCTTGCATAGAACAATCCAATGCTTAATTCCACGCGCCAAAATTCTCCGTCTGAAAAGAAAGCTCAAGAATAATGCAGATTCCCTTGTATGTTTCTCGATGAATTTAGCATCCACACTTCCAGATGCATGCAGCAACTATCAAATTTTGTGGTTGTGTGTGCACTTAATTCTAGAGTTGATGCAACATTTACTCATCAAGAAAGCCTAAACCTGTTTTCTCGAAAGAAAAGTATTATTGAACTTTGTAGTGGCTTTAGTACGTGACTTCCGGAAAGAAGAGTTGGTTTACAGGTATCTTCTAAACTAATAACGGTTAGGTTATAGGGAAAGCGTAATGAAACTTGAAGGTTAACTTTCTAAGTCAAAGGTATTAAAACCTCTTTGCTTATACGTAATGTATTATAAGTGACGCACCATCTTCTGTCAATCAACGTTAATAAATTACTTTGGTTTCTTAAGTGTAGATATCTAGACCATCAATATATATGCAACTTAGAAAGATACAGGATTTTCCAAAATTGGCAGCTTGACGTATTTTCATGTATTGAGTGATTACTAAATTTGGAAACTTGGTGCACTGCCGATCGCTCCGCCATATTAAAAAGTGGCACCAAACGCAGTATTTCGTAAATATATAGCTTGTAAAACATTTTAGAGCATAATGTTTTAACACAAAAGTAAATCTTCACAAAACACTCAAAAAGAAGATTATTTATATTAATCTTCTAGGGTGCACCGTTGAGGCGATTGAGCTGCTTGTAGTTCTATTTTATCCCTCAACACTTTTGTAACATCAGAGGGATAAGAATCCACATATCTGGAATAAATACAGAGATTTAAAATATTTGCAGTTTGGCACACAGTTTTATGTGCAGTGTAATACACCAGTTCAAATGTTAAAACATGCATCCACTTTTCTCTTTCTTTGTTTTTTGAAAGTACTTCTCTAAGGTTAAGATTAGCAAAACATGGATAAAAAAACTGTTAATTCACAAATGGAAATTGTATCATGTCCTTGGTGGGCATAGAGGTGTGGATGGAATTATTTCCATTCTCTGTACCTTCACATAATGATTTGTTGTTCAGAAACAGTAAAATACGTAGCAAATGTACGCAATATGTAACGATATTCAATATTCCTTCAGGCGTGTATCTAAATCAAGATTCGTTATCAATTCCAATGGCTTCTAGTTCTTATAGCGATAATAATTTCTATTTAAGTTTCACTACATTTAAGGTTTCAATTATATTTTAGGTTCCTATCACGGGTAGGCCACAATCACCTTTTATACGAGGTGTTAGTAAACATGGTTGTTACATGTTAATTGTAATTCTATTTTGTAATCATGTACAACTTTCCGACTAATTGTAGAAAGCTACAATGTTATCATTATTCTTATCTCATAATCAAGCTAAGGCTATGTAATACTATGGCGCTGCGCTGCGTCCTTTTCTTGGTATAGTTTTATTTATATTGTTTACCTGGTTACACTTATTAACTAAAACGAAAGCGGACACATATCCATGTTATTATAATTTCCTCACACAAATACACACGTCAAAATATGCATGGTATAATTTAAAATTTAATTTATAAAACTTTCGGCAATTTCGGTTCTGGTGGATGGATGATGATGGGATTATTGGTGGAATGAAGGAAGTGGTAAAAAACGGAAGAACATGGTGATTGTCTGGCATGTCACATGTCATGACCAGGGATCCAACCAAGGACCGCAAGCACCATATGTTAAAACTCTACCATTATTTATTAGTAAGCTTTATTCCAATGAATCTGCGTACATAATCATGAAAAGTCTTACAACTCTAAAATAATAATAATAAAGAATTAACTACTTCCTTCTATTCTATACACAACAATCAGTGATTTCTTAAACACCAATTGACCGTTCTCACATAATAAATATATTTTTCTTTCGTTTTCAGGTATATTGTAATAGTGCAAGGGTAAAGTGTTCACTTACAGTTCCTCAGTTTTTATCTCCTGAACCTGTAAACAAGTATCGAACTTTTTTGCCAGCAACTACATTAAAAACCTATCTTTGGTCGTAAAGTATTGGGATTACAGTTTCACTACAATATCATTAAAAGTTTCCCCTTTTCATACGTATTGATTCTTGCTATCTGATATAAATATTGTCTTCATATTCTTTCGCAGCTTCACAATTGTCCACTCTCTGCTCTAAAGTTTCTCTTAGTTACCCGAATTATCTTTACTTGATGTTTACCCGAATTACCTCATTGATACAGTTCGTGTTTAGTTTGATTAA